>JBBPRQ010000771.1:0-15405 GCA_038093095.1 Boletus insuetus | reverse complement strand
CTAGGGGGTTGAGGATGGGCTGTGGGGACAGGATGGCAGGGGGAGGTGGGGGGAAGGTGAGATGGTGAATCCACCATTTAATGTCGTCAGGAGTGTCCCGAGGGGTGTTCTTGGCATGTAGGGTGTGTTGCCGAAGATTGGGATCATTGCCTCAAGGTTAATTAGATATGGCCTGCCATCTGGGTAGACCTGGCAGGCATGGATTAGCTTGCCGAGGAGGCTCTGTACCTCATCAAGGGTGTGTGTGCGCCGCAGGGTCCAGTTTGAGAGCACCTTGACGTATTTGGTGTGCTTCGACTCGGTAAGCTGCACTGTGCGGTTGGGTAAGTCCCAGATTAGGCCGATGAAGGTGGGGGCGTCACAGAAGGGGATGTCTTTTGATGGTTCCCAGGGGATGCCGAGTTCAGTGGAGATCTGATCAATATCATCCAGGTTGTAGCAGAAACTGAGGTCAGAGTGTGGACGGGGTGATGAGGAGGATAGATCCTGTAAGGGGGTAGAGCAATCTTCGTCGTATTCCTCAGTAACTATTTTTTGAAAAGGTCTTTTTCTGCTTTGGACTCTATAATAAGATCACTTGGACTACAGTCCCCAGTTCACCTCTGCTTTTGCCCTTGAACTAGTAAGGCTACTTGATTACAATCCACTCCTATCCTCTGCCTACCATTCACAGACTGACAGAGAAACAGAATAGATCAACCAGGAACTGGAAACTTATCTTAGGATCTTTTGCCAAGGAGGTGCCATCCAATGGTCAGACTTACTACCAATGGCAGAGTACTACCACAACTCCTCCATGCATTTGGTAATGGGAAGACACTGTTTTCCTTGATGATAAAATATGAGCTGAGGGCCTATTCGTCACTTGAAACCACCACCTTTTTACCAGCTCTCAAGAAATGACTCAGAGACCTCAATGAGGCATGCAAGGAAGCCACCATGACCCACAAGAAGGCACAACAATACATGAGGGAATGCGTAACCTCAAAATTCAAACCTAGGAAAGTCAGAGATAAGGTATGGCTTGAGGGCCATAACCTGAGACTCCGCTACCCCTCTAGAAAACTTGCACCTCACCACAAAGGCCCATTTGAAATCTCACAGGTGATATCACCTGTCTCATACAAACTCTACTTACCATGCACTTGGAAAATCCACAATGCCTTCCATGCATTGCTCTTGACCCCATATCAGTAAACTGCAGAACATGGGCCTAACTTCATCCTGCTCCTGCCAGACATCATTAATGGCAAGAGGAATTCAAGATTGATCAGATCCTTGCCCATCAGGGCTCCACTCACCACTGCCACTACCTCTGTTTCTGGAAAGGCTATCTATCTTCCAAAAATATCTGGAAACCCAAGTCCAATCTTGGACATGGTGTAGAACTCCTTGAAGAATATAAAAGCAGGGATCCTGTCACCTTCCCCCATCCCAAGCTCCCAGTCCCACTTGCTTTAGAGTCAAGCCACTGCTCCTCTACTACTTGTTGTTGCTATATGTCTTCTACCCCATCAAATATCTTCTCCACTAAAATTCCCATTCACATCCACTGACTCCTTTGCCATTTCCAATGAATCCTCTATTGTTCAATTCTTGAGAATGCCACTGCCAGTCTTGTTATCCCAGACATTCCCACCTACTGGGACGTTCCCATACTCAGATCCTTGGTACACATATTCCACCTCTACACCACCACCTACACCATCCATGCCCAACTCCTACCCAATGGGACACTGCCTGTCTACACTGCTGCCATGGGGCAATCCATTCATGAGTGTCAAGATGGCATTCTTGATGCCCTCCACAACCATGGATTCAATGACATCCTTTGAGAACTCCCCTGACCCCTATTTTCTCACATTCTTAGACTGATTGTTAACATACTCCTCACCAACCAATGATATTACTTTGATGACAATGAGAACCACCCATAGGATAGGGATACTTGGGCCCAGGATTACCCTAGAGATCTCTGGGCTAACAACTCCACCATCACCCCCACCAACTGATCTGTATCCTGCTCCCTAATCTCCATCCCACCTCCAGCATCATCCCCTCACTCTCCTTCCCTAGAATGAGCTAATGAGGTTACTGGAGGATCTACCATCTGTGTTGGCCTCAGAAATCTTTCTGGACCTGCCTCCACCTCTGAGGTTCTTATCTTCCTCTCCACTATTCCCCTTATCCGAACCTCCACACCTCCCCCTAATCTAGTTATTCTCCCTACCTGAGGACATCCCATCTCTCCAACATCCACCACAAGTACTCATAAGCTCAAATGGCATAGTGCAAAGATTTCATTTGGACTACCCATATTCTTGCTTTGAACTATGGGAGGTGCTACTCTGAGATTGTGAGCAAGAAAGAGAGAGAATACTCCATCCCCACCTTAGGTAGATTTAACAAGGACTTTGCAGCGTTGCCCTTGCCATCGCCTGTCATCTTGACAAACTCCATCAACATAGATTCCTTTCCCACTCTCCATTGCCATCCACTTGGTCATTGCTACACTTGCAACAGACATGGTCATCTCCATCCTGATTGCCTGTGATATGAATGGCCCTTCTGTTGCACCACTGCTCCAGGTCACATCCAATCCTTTTGTCCTCACCACCACTGCATTCTTTATGGAGAGCTTGGCCACTGTGATGACAATTGTGTCCTCCATCACAATCCCCAGAATGAGTACGACCCCACCAACTACAAAGTCAACAAGGGGGAAGAGAATATGATTAGGGTCTTGCAGGTGCTTTGACTGTAGGAAGGGGGTAATGTTATGATCTACAAAGGGGGTATACTTTCTCTTTACACTTCATTTCCTTCACTCATCTTCCAGACTTGTTTCTCTCGATTGTATTCTTAGCAGAGTCATCCTCTGCCTACTTAGATGTGTTTGTTCTGATCCTCTTGTCTTATGACTCACATGGCTGCCCACCATCCATGCTATATATAGACTTCCTTCACTTCCATTCTGCAATGGTCTTATTCCATTGCAGAGTTCCATTCCATTTCATATTCGTGCTGTACACTCTATTTCATATTACTTACTTCTAACTCTGACTGCTGTGCACTTGAGTCATACTTAGGCAGAGATGGAATCCCTTCGGGCTCCCACTCCTTTATTTCCTTTTACATCTCTCGCATGGACCAGAGGCCTACCATATATAAACACTCATACTTCCACTGTATTTTCCCTAAGCTAGTTCTATGCAATACCAGTGTCAGTTTCTAGTGACCTCCGAGTCTAGTGAGTCTGTAGATACCTAGATAGAAGAGACCATCAAGTCTTTGCATTGTCTTGAAGATAGACCTATGTCCCTTGGATCCTTCCTTGTCACTTCACCCTCCTTTCATTTCACTTGCTATGTGTTTTTAACTAGTATCGCAGCACCACTCATCACTACTGCACCATGTATAACACATTTGGAAAAGCAGATCACTTTCAGACCATTCACCCTCAGTTATTTATCTCAATCTCAACTTCAAACATCAGAAGAAATGACAATCAACATTCAATTTATGGATCCAAGCTGACTGCCAGCTCATGGCTGATGCAATCCTAGATGCATTCAAGTCAAGAAAGAAAGAATTCAAATGTGAAGGGCAGTGATGTCTTTATCCTTCAGATCCTGATTTGGCCAGCCATGATGAGGTAAAGTGGTATTAACTAATATAATGAACCAAGCTTGAAGCTTGACCTCATCCTTTTCAGCCAATGAAAGGCATCCAAAGCCTGTGTGAACCAGATCCAGATCTGGGGAGCCCAGGACAGAATCACACATCACAATTGAGTTGACTACTTGACTTTCACATACAACACATTTTTAACATCATGAATGGTAATCCAGAGTTCATGGAATCCATGAGTCTCCTTAAGTCAGCCATAAAAATGTTGAAGCATGGAAAAGGTTTCAGAGTGGTAGACTTTCACTTTAGAAGAGTAAGGGAAATGGGAAAAGGTCACATAGCACTAGATTTGCATCTCACTTTCTTGATAGAGTATGTACATGCCATCCAGTAAAATAAATAGAGCCCTTCTTTAGCTGCTCTCAAAATGTGAAGTAGAGAGATACTAGACCATAAGCATCAGTCTGAAAGGTTTTCAAAGGTAAAGAGGAATGTCCCATCAGACTGAAAGGCTAGGATACATTCTAAAAAAAGCAAGCATTCTAACATGCAAACAAGTGTCTTGGGATTGTCTTGCATGCAACTCCTATTGTTCATCTTGCATGTGGCCAACTGCAGAATGGTATTTAATTCACTATTTCAGATTCTGATTGCAGAGCTACCATTCCGGAACTAGGTCTTCCTTCTCTGTTCTGGAATCAGAAGCACTAGAAGTAGCCTAACTTTGAATCTTTTTGTGACTTTCTTGTCTTTACATCATCTATTGTTACATTTTTAGGGTTATCACTATGATGTTAAAGGCAACATCATATGAGTATATGAGTATATCTTCACCCATAGCAAATATAACTTTCCCCCACTTATGTACATTCACCTCATTCATTTTTTCACTCCATCTTAAGCAGCGGCTAAGGTGAATATATCTCACTTACCTTATTTCTAGCTAATATAGTGTAACTTTGGGCAACTCCTGCATTTCCAGACATTGTGTCACTGCTCCCTCCTTGACATCAAGGAATGAGAAATCAGTTGCACATCCACCAGCAAGTCACTGGTATAAATTCTATAAGCACTACAAAGTAGAGTGGCACAAGCTTATAACCATAGTTACAAACTTGGAGCTTAAGGTATTACAACTAAAAAGGCCAAGCTTAGAAACAATATTATAGTTATTGTGACACATTGTTGTGTTCCCATGAACAGATTCTATATATTGTATTCCTGTATATATATCTTCTCAAGTCAAATGACCCATATCTTCAGAATATCAAGGATGTTGTGAGAGATCAGGATGCACTTACAAGGGAGGTTCCCAGGGTTCTGAGAGCTTCATTAGTTAGATTGCTGGACTATGGGTACAGTTTTACAGTGTTCATAAATACTTCCTCATCATATGCAATGAGGTCTGAAGAGTGTAATTCTGATTAAGGATTGTAATACTGATTCTAAGTCCTTCAGAGAGACATTTACCCTGATGCATGGTAGAAGCTTGAGAGGAAAGGGTTCCATCCTCATAGTCATCTTTCAACCGCCTGGTTTAGATAGGTATGTAATCCATAACCTGCACAATTGTCAGCAGTTTTCAACAGCTTTCCTAGTAAGAAGGCAAAAATTGAACTTGTTGGGAAAACAACCACATTCAAAAAATGGATATAATGTAGTACAAGTGCCATCCTTGTCAGTATGTTGTGTTCCAAAAATGGTAGGCTCTGTTTGCGCTCACCTCCAATCTGGGGTCTCTCTTGTCCTTGACCATCAATGGAGCATGCAGCTCAAGTTTTCCTGATGCACATTTATTTATTATAGTTATGGTCAGATAATCTAAACATGAGTACAGAACTGATGGATACTGTTCAACCAAAAGCTCTAGTTCAAATAGTTCTGGATTCCAATCATGGAACCATGGTTTTGGAGCCACCTCTGGTATTCAGAATAACAATCTGTTCCAAAGGCTGTTCCAAGGCTTTTCCCAGGATCTTGGAAGAACCAGATTTGACACTTGATTCACTTAGCCTTCTATTTTTTTTTTCACTTATCTCATGGCAACTGTTATTACAAATTAGAGGCAACATAATACAAATATACCTCTACCCATAGTGTATATGTACTCACTCTACTTATGGGTGCCTCACTTGTTTTTGCCCATCTTAGACAGTGGCTGAGGTTACATTCTTATTCCCAGCTAATAATGTACTGTAACATTTGGCAATTCATGCCCTGCTTTACATGCTACCATGAACATGTAACCATAGATGGTATTTTCTCAGAATTGGAGTCCTACACCTCAAACTGCTGTAATTAGGATGAAATCTAGCTATGCCCAACTTTGATGAATTAATACATCAGGTGAAAGTACCTTCAGCTTACACTCAACTTACATTTATATTCTGGTAATCTCCACCTTGAAATTACATGTGCTCAGATCAATCTCATGTTATCTGAATGACATCATTAATAACAGGGTACTCAAAATTGAAATCAAATATATTGATGGAGTTTACAATGATGCAATAAGTGTTTGACTGCAATCCTCTTAAACCATATGCCTCCTCAGTCAACTGACATGAAGCTCTGGGCATGCAACTCTGGTCATGATGTACACCTCTTTTTAATCATGGTAATCCAAATCTTCTCCAGACTACATATACATAACACAATCACTCAGATGGGGGCAAAGTTGACTCAGATACGAGGCCAGCTAGGATTTTGCAATATTCTTAGCAAGTCCATCTGGGGGGAGTTTCATAGTGAAGCCTCAGCGGCTATCATTCAAGTTCAGCACACCTGCATGTATTTCAGAGTGGTTAGCTATTAACTTTCTTTGGTAAGAGTTTTGTTTGATCCATGCATGGTTTCTACAGAAGGTCCACATAACAAGGACTGTTTATAGACAAATAATTAGCACCCACCTCATGGATTATTACTTGCTGGAGCGCAGAGACTTGGAATGAAATGGAACCAGAACAATGTTGTTCCATTCCTACTCTAATTCCTTGACCTTGATGGTTTCTGAGTCACAGATAGACATCATATTTGTGTTATTCCAGCTTTTAATCTTGTTTCTTTCTCAATGAATCAATGAAGGAATACAAAAGTCCTTTGGAATTATTCTGATCCAATGAAGTACAAGTTATGTAGAAAAGTAAAAGAATAGTTCACCATTAAACATTGGATGCCTTTGCCTTATCCTTCAAATCTCTCAGCTAAATCTCCAGACTAGAAATTCAGGACATCATATCCTCTTTCATCTTTTGATCCATAGCCTGTTGCCTCTCCAATTCTGCCACATGGTCATTCATTGCAACCAGCTGCTTCACTATATCTGTGTCATCCTCTGGAGCATCGTTATGTAATCAGGCCACTTTTCCACATAGATGGCAAATGCCAGGTAGACCTATGCTCCTCTCCAGCAAATGATCAATGACAGGAACATTTTTAGACTCACCTTCTCTGGCAGCTCATCAGTTGTGATGTGATTGGTGGATAAACATACCTGTGCATGCATGTGTTAGATAGAGAGCATGAGGCGACCATGATGCATTGTTTGTGGGAGTTAGGAGTGTCCAGCCTCAAGATCAATATCATGGGATAGTAGTAGGCTTTGTGGGAAAGTAATAATGAGGGTATACCATAGAGAACGAAGAGAAGAGTTAAATGGTTAACTGTTCTTGCACTGTTGCACAAGATAGGGGTTAATTACCATATAAGGCAAGTGTTCATCAACCATTCTTCTAGCATCTGTGAGGTATACAAGATGTTTGTAACACTACCCCCTGTCTAAAGTCAAGCATCCTGATTGACTAAGGAGATTGAGGATCATCAGGCCAACACACAGATGCATGCCAGAGCAACAGAAGGTGATGAGTAAGAGGATCAGAATCCATAGTGAGTGGCCAAGCATCACTCATAGACCAAGGATTATCCCAAGTCCAATGACCAAAAGGCCATCCATCATCATCAAAGTGACTGGCAAAGCCAGGGGCATGGGAAAGACCATAGGAAATGAGATCCAAATCATTTTCATGAATGAAAGAATCACCAGGATCCAAGGAATCCAAATTAGGGACAGAGCTAACTGACCCATCATCAGACCAATCAGCATCACCCCAAATGGAGGCACTGTTGTGCTCTGTGAAACCCTCACTATTATTATAATAGATCATATTCCAGAGCAAAGTATTGCGCATAATGTCATCAGTAAACCCAGGGAGTTCATTCCAAGTAGGTCCAGAAGCACCAGACCAATTGCATAAGGGATCACCATAATCATCAATGAATTCTGGTTCATCAAAGCATGTGTGGCAAGGGAATGTGCATGGGAGAGGTGTGACATAGCGAAGTCGTTCATAGGGGAAAACATAGGTCAGAAAAGAGTAGAGGGATGTGAGACAGAGAGTGAAAGTCATTGTGGGAGCAAGGTTCAACCAGAAGTGATGTGTAAATGTGTTGTTTACCCTGATGACACCCCAGGGCATTTAATCAACATCAAGTTGATCAAATGGAAGATGGTTTTCAGGTACTTCAGGTATGGGATTGCCACAATGACAGAATAAGTCAAAAAATTCAAATGATGTGATTCAGATGCACCAAGGAGCATTCAGATGAGCAGTATGGAATTCATCTATGGCTGTCTGAACATTTCCAAGATTAGATTCAGGTTCCCATGTGTGATCTTCTGTAATATTTGCCAATTTACAGTGTCTTTTTCACTTTTTCCTTGCATTGATTCTAGCTCAATAGCTTAACTTATCATATCACATGACCTTATCAAGATAGTGTCACATGACTTGCCTCATCGCCTTTACATGTGTCTTACATGCTTTTCCATTTAACTCACAAATCTCTTACTATTCAATAGTATAGATGGCTCAGTAGTACACAGCTTGGTCTGTGCACAATTCTCCATAGTATAAATATCTAGAGTACTTTAGCATAGAGTACTTTAGTCTTGTTCTCTTGATGTTTCCCACTTCCTTGTAAGTTTTTCCGCCATTCAATCAAAGGCTTCTGGCCATTGAATCTTAGTAATTACACTACATCAGAGATGCTACTCATTGCTCATCAACATCAAATAGTCTATTGAATATCTTTAGTCCTTGATTGGATAGTTGGTCATTTTATCTTTATCAGAATCTCCTTGCCAATGAACAAGGAATTCAAGGCGATGGCCTTTCCATCAAGAGTCAACAATATAGTCAACTTCATATTCAACATCATGTTCCTCTGTGACCTCTACAGATCCTGGCTGGAAAGTGGGTTGATCTTCAAGACGTTCCTTGTAGGATTTAACACAAGAAATGTTTACTACTGGGTGAATTCTCATAGATCTAGGCAATTACAGTTCAACTGCATTAGGGCCAATCAATTCATAGAGTCATAGCCATTTTTCAGAGAGCTTCTTTGAAGCATGGGTTAATTTTCAAATGTTCAGTGGAAAGAACTTTATCAGAGATGGCATAATCTGGTACAGTAGATCTATGCTTATCAGCTTGGTTTTTCATATAGGCTTGTGCTTTTTCAAGATTAGAGTGTGTCTGTGTAATAACATCAGCAATAGAAGTCACAAACTGCTCTGCAGCTGGTGCTTTTGTTGGATAGTGTTCAAATCCAATGTAGGGTTCATAAGTCTGAGTAACAGAAAAAGGGGTTTTCTGTGTAGAAGCTTGTCACTTCAAGTTGTAAGAGAACTGAGCGATGGATAATCAATAAGCCCATTCATCTTGCTTTTCTGAGGTGAATAAGCAAAGATATTGTTGTAGATCACGATTCATTTAGTTTGAGGATGAAAGGCAGTTGATAGTTTAGGTTGTATTTCCAATTGGTGACACAGGTCTTGCATTACTTGCAATGCAAATTGTGGTCCACGATCAGAGACAATGGTGTGTGGAAGGCCATGTTGTTTCCATACATGGGTCAAATAGAGTTTAGCAGTTTCAAGCACAGATATTTCCTTATTGCAAGGAATGAATTCAACTTCTTTTGTGAGTCAAATCCATTGCAAAGGGGAAGATCAGTTGTAAAGTTAACAAATGGATCTTGTCAATGTTTTGCCGGTATCGGTATCGGTATCAGCTTTCCCTGTGGATGCAATATTTTTCCTTTGAAATGAGCACAGCAATCACAGTGTGTGAAACGACCAAACCCACCAAAGGGTCTAGTGTTTGAGAACCAAGAGTACTAGGGGTGAGCAAGTGCGATGGTAGTTTGGGAAAACTCCAGGAGAACAAGACTGGGGTGTCTTGGTCTACTGGCTCTAGTATTTATACTACTAGTACATGCGCACAGACCACGCTGTGCAAGATAAGAGTTACATACACTATTGGCTAAGGCTGTACTTATGATAAGAGTTGTTAATGCTATAGGACGATAAGCATACCTGTGCTATGAGTCATAGATAAGGTCACGTGACTAGTCATGTGACATACCATGTGTTTGTCTAGAGCACATAGCCACGATGATTAATATCGTGGGAGAGTAATGGGCTTTGTGGGAAAGTAAGCAAGTGGAGCATTAGGGTAAGAAGTGTAGTGTGTCTGTAGTGAATGCTACACTTGTGTCTTTCTGGTTGAAGTAAAGGCTAGAAAGATAGGGAAAAATATGGAAATGTAATAGTGTGAGACATAGTCCTTGACTAATGTGCTCAGTCCAGGCCATGTATAGCTGCATTGGATTAATTCTAATGTTTTCTCTGCTCCAGGATGCTCTGGAAGCAGAGTATCATGGTGTAGACATAGAATTTCCATTCTAAGATCATCAACATCTGGGATGAAGATCTTTCCATTTTGGTCTGCTACCAATTCTTCTTGCTCTATACAGACTTGGTTTTCTTTACAGAGTTTCGATACAGCAGTTTCCTTTCATTGGAATGTAGCATTCTTGATTCATTTATAAAGTGAATCAGCATCTGTTTCAAGATAGGTAGTCATTCTGATTTGTTTCACTGTTATTCCTTTATTATCATCCTCTCTTTCTTCAGCATGATCTTCTCTTTGAGAGAGAGCATCTGCTTTACCCATAGAGGTTCCAGCTTTATGAAGCCATTTGAAGTTAATGCAAGATAGATATTGAGCCCATCAAGCTTGTCTATGATTAAGATCTTGTCATTTCATGAACCATTGAAGATTAGTATGATTGTTCCAGATCTCAAATTCATATTGAGTTCCTTCCAAATAGTAACTCCAGAGTTCTAGGCTTCTGATGACACCAAGCATTTCTTTATCTGCAATAGGATAGTTGAGTTCTTCTGGTGACATAGAATGTGAAGAGTAAGCAACTGGATGTCATTTGCCTTCAATCTCCATAGAGAGCACAGCTCATGTGGCATAATCTGAGGCATCAGTTTCTAAGTGGAATGCCTCATCATTATCAGGAAATGCAAGAATAGGTGCAGTGATGAATTTCTGTTTGAGTGTATCAAATGCTGTTTGTTGAGAATCAGTCCATTTGAACAGGTTGTCTTTCTTGGTAAGATGATTGAGAGGGCAAGCAACTTGTGCATAGCAGCCTTCAATGAATCAACAATAGAAGTTTGCTAGTCCAAGAAAACTTCAAACTTGTCTAACGGTAGTAGGTGTAGGCCAGTCAAGTACTGCCTTAACCTTGTCTTCATCCATGTGAATGCCATTAGGGATAATGATCATTCCTAGGAATTCTACTTCTTTGACATGAAAGAAACACTTTTCTGATTTGACAAAGAGATCATGTTCTTCAAGATGACAGAGTACTTCAAGTATGATTTGATTATGTTCTTGCTGATTATCTGTTTTGGTGAAGATCATGAGATCATCAATATAAACAACACAGGCATTATCCATGTCAGAGAATAAGTTGTTTATCATCATTTGGAATGTTGCTGGTGAGTTGCACAAGCCAAAGGACATTACTAGGGGTTCAAAGTCTCCTCGATGGCAAACAAACCCAGCTTTCCATTCATCTCCATCTTTGATGTGGACATTGTTGTATCCCCACCTAAGATCCATTTTTGTAAAAAGCTTTAATCCTTTAAGTTTGTCTACAAGCTGCAAGATCAAAGGAAGTGGATAATTATTTTTGATGGTGTGTTTATTCAGATATTGGTAATCCTGTACCATTCCCTTTTTACCATCTTTCTTGGGTACAAAGAACACTGGGGAAGTTTGTGGCAACTTGGAATGTTGAATATAACCTTTTCTAAGTTGATCGTCTATGAAGTCACTGACTTCTTGTTGTTTGGTGGGAGAATGGGGAATCAAGTGTTCTTTCTTTGGGACAAAGATTTCAAAGAAATCTATAGCATAATCCAAAGGTTTTCTAATGGGCATGCATTCTGATTCTTTCTTTGAGAATATATGAAGATATTTGTGATATTCCTTTGGCACAAGATCTGCATGTTTAGCATCTATTTTCTTAGATTGATCAAGTTTTGCAGCATTAATGCATATAAGTAAGTCGCATTCTTCCTTCTCAATAATTTTAAGGAATGAGGTGCTAGACATTGATTGACAGGATGCAAGGCAATGTGTCATACGGACAGTTCTTGTTTCCCAATCAATTTCAGGGTTATGTTGCTTTAGCCAAGTGAAGCCTAAGATCATTTCATTCTTGCTAAGATCTGTTACTTCAGCAATTGTCTTTTCATGATGTCTGAGATGTTATTTACAATTTCAGAACTTGTGAATTGAGATGCAGCTTGCTTGCCCAGATCATTCAAACTCCATTGACTTTTCCCTTGTTGGAAGGTATAGCTTGAAATAGAGCTCTGACTTTGTCAAAAGTCATTCCTCTAGCTGCAAGTGATAGGGATTCTTGTACTTGTTCCCATGATGTGGCAGGTTCTACTGTGTTCATAGCATGAAGCATTCTGCCTTTGCTGCATGTGGATTTATGTTGTCCTCTGGATCAATTACAGTGTTGGCAGTGAGTGGAAGATTTCTTGCAATCTTTAGCAAAGTGTCCTGTGCCTCCACAGTTAAAGCAACCGGATGGGTTACTAGGTCATGAATCTTTCTTCTGAGGTCAACAAGTGAAAGCAATGTCAAGAGAATCATCTTCCTCTTCTAGAAGGCCAATATGCATGCTATCACAGCGATTAGATTTCTTTTCTGATCATCCAAGAATGAGTCCAATAGATTTCTGAATGGT
This sequence comes from Boletus insuetus, assembly GCA_038093095.1. Lineage (NCBI taxonomy): Eukaryota > Fungi > Basidiomycota > Agaricomycetes > Boletales > Boletaceae > Boletus > Boletus insuetus. The sequence continues at coordinate 2,655 of JBBPRQ010000771.1, read as the reverse complement.
TTTGATCTCGGATACAATCTCAACATAAGAAGCAATCTCATGCTGGCGCTTTTTTTCTCTAGTGATCTGTGCAAGGATGGAAGATTGCAAACTTTTCTCAAGTACAGCACAAGCATGTGCTCCATTGATTCCAGCCATGTTGTACAGGGACTCAAACTTCGTAATGAATGGCCCTGTCTTGAGGTCTCCTTGGTGGAATTTATTGAGCTCCTGCAGAGCCCAATCTGTCTGATTAGCATAATGAAAGAACTTAGATAGTTCTTCTTCTAGCTGTGACCATAAATAGATAGGTCCTTGAGCAAGTTGAGTTTCAGCAAACTTTCCTGCAGTGGGTCCTTTGAGTCGTGATAGAACTGCTTGGACTACAGTGTATGATGTAGGTGGAATGGCTCCTGTATTGAGGTGTAACCATGCTTGAATCTTAGCCCACCATTCATCAAACTTGACGCGGCTTTCATCATAGTCTTCTGGGTCTGCAAAGACTTCTACTGTTCTGGAATATCTCCCTTCTGTTCCTATTGCTGCTGCAGTAGCAGCAGTAATGCTTGCTCTGGTAAGGTCATCTATCTGATCTTGCAAGTCATTATTTTCTGTTGTGAGAATTTTTCTTGGTTTTCTGCCATGCTGGCTGAACTAAGGGTTTTGTGAAATGTCTGGAAGGCTTCAACCAAAGGATTGGTAGACATGATGACTTAAGCAGGATAGTTAAGTTTGATTTGATTCCTGAAAGAAAAGTGATCAGCTAGATTAGCTTCCTGCTCTTCAATTCTAGGGGGTGGTACTCGAATTGGTATAGAAACTAGTGGAAGCGGTTCTCCTCTTCCAGCAGCTGCTTGCTGTTCTTCAATAGCAGCTTCTTGTGCTTGCCTAATGCTTATCTGATTTCTTTGATGCAACATGCAGTTGCGATGACAAAGATTTTGAATGTGTTCCCTTATGATTTGACATTGAACTGTCTCAGTGATTTGTTTTTGTGGTTTAGGGTTCTCAGCTCTGATTTCAATATCCTTAGGGACTTCTGGCAAAGGGATATGAATAGAGTTCTGGTATTCAATATGGACAGTAACAAAAAGACGGCCTAAGTAATGAAAGGGGTCTAAGTGTAGAAGGGCAATAGCCAATAGTACTATCAGGAATGTGGTACCAGTGAGGAAGGTGAGGGAAAGTAGAAATACGGGTATCAGATCTCTCTCTAATCCATATTCTTTTCTTGATATGATCATGTGCCTTCTGGATCTGACATCTGGCCCCTTCTTAATGCATCTAGAGTCTCTGGGCTGGTCAGTAGCAAGTTGTATGCCCTTGAGTATAAGTCTCTTGATCTGTTGGGCTTCACTCTCTGCATGTGAATGGTGAGTCCTATCTCTGTTGTGGACATCATGCTGGGCTAGTCTGTTTTCTAGGTATAGGTGGATGAGGTCCTGATCAATGGAATTGGATAACTCAGATGGTGTGTGGAGTGGTGTACTCAGGTTGTAGATCTCAGATCTGAGTGGTGGATAGATGATCTCAAGATCTGCAAGGGTAGGGGTTAGACAATTGTCAGGTTCTATGTTGGTTCATCCTAACTGACCTGGTAAGTTGGTGGTGTCTATACTAGTGGCCCTGTATAGGGTAGAGAATGCATCATCTGGTGCTAGGGTTGTTCTGTTGACAAGGGTTCTGTACCCTTGGTCTAGACTTGAGCAATAATTGGCTAATTGGTTCGATTCCTATGTGGAACTTGTCCTGATCTGTACTTGACTAGCAACTAGTCAATCAGTACCTGTAGGGATTCCTTCTGATTCTCTCTCTTTATCTGGACCTTGTAGTCAGATGGGTTGTAGTCGTTTGGGTTGTATGAGCCCGATTGAACTGCTTCTTGCAGTACTAGATGGAAGACATTCAGAAAAAGGTTGAGGGTCCTGGATTTCTAGGAGGTGATGCCGGTGGTGGAAGGCTGGTCCTTCCTGCGATGACATAGTTGAAGATGTTGGAGATGTGATAGTAAGGCACTACCAGAATGCGGGGTCAATAGAGTCACAATAACAGTGTATCAATAATCTACTGGTCAATCAATCAAGATGGTGGTGATAAGGGTAAAGCGTCCCATTGAAGGTAGCTAGGCTTTGACAGTTAGTGTAGTCTTGTTCTGATGAAATGACCAAACCCACCAAAGGGTCTAGTGTTTGAGTACTAGAGCACTAGGAGTAGTCAATTGAGATGGTAGTTTGGGAAAACTCTAGGAGAACAAGACTAGAAAGTCTCACTCTACTGGTGTTATGCTTGGTCTGGGTAGGAACGAGTGTAGCCTTTGAATGTTCAAGGGACAAGAGCGTCAAGTCAAAAGTACGACGAGGACTTATAGAACGGAGGGTTGAAGGTCAAGGGTACCTTGTGGGGCATTCACACAAGGGTCAAGGGGACTGGGCTGAGACCAGTAGTTCAAGGGTTCAAAAGAGCTGGGCTGAAACCAGCAGAGGGCGAGGCAAGAGCAGATAGATTGTACATGGTACAAGAAGACAAAGGAGCTCAAGCATGGGGAAACACTAGAGCAGTAGCTACGACTTATATATGTTGGATATACAAGTGTTAAGGGTAGGCATAGAAAAGAATAGAAACAGGTGGAAGAAATGATGACTAAGTAAGTGGAGACCGTCGGAACGCCGACAGGAG
>JBBPRQ010000770.1:0-15435 GCA_038093095.1 Boletus insuetus | reverse complement strand
AACCCCTCGGGATAGAAGAACTCAATCACCGTCGATTTTGGGGAGGGTTTCATCCACACAAGGGCCGTCAGCCCGTTGCCGTGCACACCCATCATGATCTAACCAGTAGGTGAAACCAATCAATAAAACAGATCTTGGAAGTTGTCTTAATGCCATGCACTTACCGTCGTCCGCGCAGCCAGCCTGAATTGTTCCGCGTGTGAGAGCTTGTCCATGCTCACGACATTCACCTCGACACCATGCTGATCGCGCAGCTTGTACAGCTCCTTCACAAGGTGCTCGTGATCTTCTTGTATTAGCTTACGCCGGCCCCACTCCTGACGCGAGATGTATGTGATGACGGATTTTGATTCTGGATCAAAGTCTGTGTCGAGCCCACTGAATTTTGTCACGGCAACCCGGATCGGGTTCCACCAGTGCACACTTCCAGGTAACGTAAATGGCCCGGATGTGATGCGACCTGTACGCAAATACTCTTGACCCATCTTCGCAGCTGAGCGGTCAGTGAAAACTACACGATCAAGGATCAATGGGTGGCCCATCTCTGCGCGGTCCTGCCAATCAGCGGAGTATTCGGCGGTAATAGATGGGAAGGCGCTGCGGAGGACCAATTGGTTCAACGACGCGTAATCCCTCCAATGGTCGGCTTCTGTGTGGACGAACCATATGCGATGCGGTGCAGGAAGCGAAGAGGACCCATTGGCAGAGATGGATGGGTCTAATGAAGAGTACGTCCGCCAGAACCCCCAAAAAAGCTCGGCAGACCAATGGTAGTAATGTGCGACGCTAAGAAGAATGCAGTCATTCGGCAGCGCCTCGCGTCGAGTCATTATGAACGCACAATTGCGGTGGGTCGTTGAGTATCCACTGAGCTGAGGGTCAGATAAGGTGGTTTACCGTCGTAAACGACGCACCGTAGTCCCGTCTATAAGAAGTGCACTTGTTCCGAAAAGTTCTTGGGCTTCGTCGGTGGTGACAACGCGTAGTTCGCGGTCAGTGGGTAGACGGGCTGCGACAGCCTCAGCTCCATTCTGGAGCTTTATTCCAGTTGATGTGATGGTGTCGCGAGCTGGGACGGACTCTGGGTCATCAGAGACGACAAAGACGGTCCCGTTCAGCAAAAACAGGTTGTTAAATATCGTCCAGCCTTGGATGCAAGGATCGGTGGTGAATTAGGTTGGGGAATAGGGCACATACCAGGGACATGGGAAACTACGGTCGTTGGTGGCACTTGCTTGGGGGTCCACGTTACATGGGTGCGCCAACGTTCTGATTCTGTGGTCGGGACCTGATGGTCCTGTGGAGGAGACTCGGGAATAGGGCCATGTTGCTGGACGGACTTTTCCGGGATTAAGCGTGAAGCGTCCGAGTCCTGAACGCCAATCCCTGCTCTGATGAGTGAAAGCAGTGCGACGGTGAGTAAAAGAGCGAGGAGGCATTCGCGTCTGGAAGGGGCTGAAACTGTTTGCTTGAGCATTTGGTTAAGAAGAGGATTTGGTTCTCAGAAAGAACGGCATTACAATATAACACACCGGGATTATCTTATCTTATATATTAAAGTAGCACAACGCAACGGGCAGTCTTTAGACGTCGTCTAAAGCTCGGACGAAAGGCAAAATCACAATTTGGAGTTTAGAATATCATAGCCGCTGTGACAGAACTTGAAATACTCACAAAGGAACTTCACAAATGTCGCAGAAAGTAGGCAAGCAAAGATATGTTCCTGAACCCGGGGACAGGTTTACGGTGACAATAAAATGTGATCGCGATGCGGATTCCGGAACCCTTTTAGGAATTTTCGATCGATGGTAGTTAAGGTCGTTGTCTGTCTGCATTAGGGTAGTTACCTTGCTTGTGCAAGGTCTTTCTGGAGGCACTCGTGACACCCCTGTCCGATTTTTGCTACAGTAGTAAATAGGTTAAAACAGAGAAAAACAATACCTTCCAGCAGTTGTGTTCGTTGTCAGGTTGATGAGTGCGCCAGCATGCACGAATCGCACACATTACTTGTGGATCACCAATTCAAGTACTGTCGAGTTTCGATCTCGAATTGCATGCATGAAACACTTAGCTGTGGATGAGGTGGACGCGACAGTTGGTACGTCGTCCAAGATCTGTCCGCTACTGACTCGATGTGCGTCAGCTTGCCAATTCCTTCAAGATCAATGCTGGCATGAAACTCTTAGCTGTGGATGAGTGCTCAAGTCGGACCTCCGAAACCGACGAAACAAACTAAGACCCATTAAAGAACATACAAGGGCTTATAATCTCTTGGCAACAAGTATCGGGGCGACTCAAGTGTCCCGTTTAATATCGGGGACCTGTATTTTTCCTGACGAGACACTTATACCAATCAGTTCACACTTGTCACAAGTCACGGCAGGCTTCATAGTCTCTCTAATGATGAGGCCGTCGATTTTGCGAGCGTCAGGTACTGGTGTGCGATAAATGGGGCAAGATATAGATCCACGAAAACAAGTCATTCAAAGTCCAACCATTCGGACTGGGACTCAATTTTCGGTGGAAGCGGGCAACTGCAGTCTCTCTCTGCATAGTTTCGCAACGACCTCGCCATTGAGCGGTATGCTGTTCCCCTGGAACCCCTTCGGATAGTTGACTTGCGGCAGTTGCGGTTGCGTGAACGTCCTGTCATGTCCACCACGTGCGTGCAAGGGTGGTGGTTTAAGAGATGTAGTCAGCGAGCAGACGCAGCGATGATAGAGGACAGTACGTACTTGTCGCTCCAAACACCATAGTGCACCATCCCGAGCATTCGCGAAGTATATTCATAATCGTGTGCGAACCCCTCGGGATAGAAGAACTCAATCACCGTCGATTTTGGGGAGGGTTTCATCCACACAAGGGCCGTCAGCCCGTTGCCGTGCACACCCATCATGATCTAACCAGTAGGTGAAACCAGTCAATGAAACGATCTTGGCAGTTGTCTTAATGCCGCGCACTTACCGTCGTCCGCGCAGCCAGCCTGAATTGTTCCGCGTGCGAGAGCTTGTCCATGCTCACGACATTCACCTCGACACCATGCTGATCGCGCAGCTTGTACAGCTCCTTCACAAGGTGCTCGTGGTCTTCTTGTATTAGCTTACGCCGGCCCCACTCCTGACGCGAGATGTAGGTGATGACGGGTTTTGATCCTTGATCAAAGTCTGTGTCGAGCCCACTGAATTTTGTCACGGCAACCCGGATCAGGTTCCACCAGTGCACACTTCCGGGTAGCGTAAATGGCTCGGATGCGATGCGACCTGTACGCAAATAGTTTTGACCCTTCATCGCAGCTGAGCGGTCAGTGAAAACTACACGATCAAGGATCAATGGGTGGCCCGTCTCCGCGCGGTCCTGCCAATCCGCGGAGTATTCGGCAGTAATAGAAGGGAAGACGCTGCGGAGAACCCATTGGTTCATCGCCGCGTAATCTCTCCAATGGTCGGCGTCTGTGTGGACGAACCACATGCGACGCGGTGCAGGAAGAGCAGATGACCCATTGGCAGAGATGGATGGGTCTAATGAAGAGTACGTCCGCCAGAACCCCCAAAAAAGCTCGGCAGACCAGTGGAAGTAATGTGTGATGCTAAGAAGAATGCAGTCATTCAGCAGCATCTCGCGTCGAGTCATTATGAACGCACAATTGTGGTGGGTCGTTTATCATCCACTGAGCTGAGGGTCAGATGAAGTGGGATACCTTCGTAAACGACGCACCGTAGTCCCGTCTATAAGAAGTGCACTCGTTCCGAAAAGTTCTTGAGCCTCGTCGGTGGTGACAACGCGAAGTTCGCGGTCAGTGGGTAGACGGGCTGCGACAGCCTCAGCTCCATTCTGGATCTTGGTGCCAGTCGATGTGATGGTGTCGCGATTTGGAACGGACTCTGGGTCATCAGAGACGACAAAGACGGTCCCGTTCAGCAAAAACAGGTTGTCAAATATCGTCCAGCCTTGGATGCAAGGATCGGTGGTTAATTGGGTTGGGGAATAGGGCACATACCAGGGACATGGGAAACTACGGTCGTTGGTGGCACTTGCTTGGGGGTCCACGTTACATGGGTGCGCCAACGTTCCGACTCCGTGGTCGGGACCTGAAGGTCCTGCGGAGGAGAGTCGGGAGTAGGGCCATGTTGCTGGACAGCATTTTCCGAGATTAAGCTTGAAGCATCCGAGTCCTGAACGCCAATGCCTGCTCTAGAGAGTGAAAGCAGTGCGATGAGCAAAAGAGCGAGGAGGAGGCATTCGCGTCTGGAAGGGGCTGAGGCTGTTTGCTTGAGCATCTAGCCAGGTGAGTGGTTAAGAAGAGGATTTGGTTCTCACATTGAACGGCATTTTGTTGAACCCGCAGCGGCGTGCGTGCGCCAAGTCCCTGACAATGGGAACAAGTGATTGCCCGTTATGGACAACTCTTCAAGTCTCACGCGCTCATGGGCCTCGCTGGCCGAAAACAAAAGCAGCGTATCCCTGCAGACCCTCGAAATCTGAGCTGGGCTGATGGTGAGCCAAACCACCATCACCCCAATCGCACTCATGGTCCCTCGTAGATGCCTCTCGTTTTGGCCTCTCTTATCTCTCAAAGTTTGGATGGGATGCATCCAAGGGTCTGGGATCCTCGGGTGATGGGATCAAGACGCACCTCAAGGTGCAACAGAAGCTCGATGTGATGGGCATCGGTGCACAGCACCAACGAGATCCCAATGGTATTGCGTGGAAGCAAAATAAGGACTTTGAGGCGTTGTTGAAGAGGCTAAACGAGAGCACAGAGCAGGGAAGGGGAGCCCACAGTGAAGACACGGAAGAAGAAGGCATGAAAGTGCACGAGACGGTGATAGGTAAGACATTCGTACGCGCACAGGAGGAGAAAGCAGGCTGGGAGTTGGAAAACGAGTCGTCTGCGACGACAAAGAAAAGGAATCACGAGGAGGCAAACAATCCAAATGCCAGCGAGAACACGAGAAAGAAACGGAAAAGGGGGAAGGATAAACAACAAAAATCTAGTCCTGGTGATTCCGTTGCGCCCGCCATTGATACCACCTCTGAACCTTCGTCATCATTCTCTTCATCAAAACTGCACTCTGAACCAATACCTAAATCCCGTCCCATGGCGTAAGTTGTGCACCTACTCTGATTTGCCATTCTCACGCTCTTTCTTGTGGTGTTCTGTCATGACAGTCACCGTGCGCGCATCCGGGATGCAAAACGTATTGCAGGTAAATCCGCATCAGCCATCTCAGAGATTCTTGGAATTGCGCCCTCTTCCTCCATATCCGCATCGGCGTCGACCACCGCGCCAACACCACCGTGCTTGTTATCGTCCACTCCTCAATCTTCACTCTCGCTTGATAATCTTACAACATCGACCAAAAGTGTTGCAGATTACTTCAGGGAAAAACTTCTCGCCCGTTCATTCTCATTCTCATCTCCTGCGTCATTGTCAGTACCCTCTGGATCTGCTACACCCGGTCTTGGTGCCACCCGTCCGGGACTTGTATTGTCCCCACCCGGTGACGAGGTTCCGTTACAACACAGAGACATAGACAGCAAATCACCCCCCGTTTTTCCTCCCTTGCAAATCCCTGAAGCAGAGTCACCATCTGCCGGTGGCGACAGCAATGCAGACACCTTGACAGAGAAGCAGCGCCGGAAGGTGGAACGCAAAGCTGAGAAACGGAAACGGCGGGAAGCCAAAGCTAGCCAGGCTAGACCCGAGAGTGTGTCCACCGTTGCAAAGGAGCAGGTAGAAGAGGAAAGAGCCCAGAAGACCTCTAAGAAGCGGGGAAAACGCCGTGAGCAGAAAGAGTAGGCGCCTGTAGTAGATTTCTTCGGTGTGCACATACCGAAGCTCAACTATAGTCCCATCTATTCCGAGCCTCTGACTAAACACTCGTCGGTGCGCGCATATAAGGACTACGACCTTACCCTCCAACCGGTCAATCTGTCCGCCCACGAATCATGCTTCAAACCAAGTCCGAAAATAAACGCGGTCTCGACACTTGACGACCATGGGTTGGCTGACAAATGCTACTTGGCGTGCTCCCTCTCGAGATCGACGCTCCCCCCAGCCCATCTGCGTATATGCGTATCGGTTTGCTCACCGGGCGAGTGGAACGAGATGTCCAATGCTCTTTTTTGCCTACCATCATAGCCGTCCAGGAATGATACCCTGCACCGCTGGCACGACGGCCAGTTCCGCAGTGCACTGAGTGCAGTACTTCGAATTATTACTACATATTCAGATTGAAGGCTTTGCAAAAGTGTCGTAAACGACCTCCACCGTTCCTCTCTACGCATTCATCTGCAAGGTAAGTCGTTGGAATTGGTTGATAATATCCACCTTGCTGCTTGAGGCCTGAGATATACTCGATAGTAGACCGACTTTGAATGTTCCTTCGCCAGACCTCTATTGAAAGGCAAACAAAATCCCGTCATTGCATAGCATTTATTTGAGTCCCCGAAATCTAGAATCAGTTTATTCCTGAAGTTGGGCTCACCCGTGCGACGAGCGCCGCCTCCGAATCATCCAGCTAGTGCAGGCTAATCGTGACTAGTACATGAAACTACTCTAAGAACCATCCGAGTCAACAAATCTAGATCTTGTCCATTAGATACTAAAGTCCACCTACTCTTCCCCCGAATCCGCTCCCATCTCAAACACTTTCACGCCATTGTGCATTGCCCCTGCAGAGCTTTCGCAGTGCATCCGCAGCGCATTCACCACCTCCGGGAACACATCTTTATCAATGTCCTTGCCCCACAGTACGTCCAGGTGCTCATACCCTTCCAATCTCCTCACTCGCGTCCCACTCGCTGGCAGCGCATTGACCATCGCCTCGATATCCATAAGAGTATCCCTATTACCATACAGCAACAGGATCGGAGTTTCGATATTCCGCGTAGGAAAGCGCGCAGGGCGGTACGCTCTCCCAGAATTTGCAGCGCCACCAAAGACAGTGACGTCGTCATCAAACATCTGAAAGGTAGACTCGCGCATGATCTGGAACCAGTGCACGACTGACTTGACGGAGGCATACGAGTATAAGTGAGCGTACGCGGCCGTTTTTTGGGTGGTGGTAATGTTGCGGCTGTCCCAGGAAAAGAGGAAATCAAGGGCGGTGTCGATGATGGAGGTGAAGATGGGCGGGTAGATGATCGCTTGCCAGGTCGCAACCGAGGAAAGGATTGCTTTTCGTCCGAAGAAAAGGTATACCGACGTCGGACTGCCACATTTGTGACACAAAGAGCGATGAGAGGGGGCGGATGCGATAAACGTGAAAATTGACTCACGACGCCTTCATGAGTGCATCCACAACAGGGGTAGCCAATCCAGCAGGGCTCATCGCAGGCGCAAGTGCCACCAGAACGTTTACCTTTTCGTTCAACTGCGGGTTGACACTCAACGCGGCGAATGCCTGCGCGGTGCCTTGGCTAAATCCGACATAGCCGAGGCTACCCGCGCCGGTGCGAGCGAGGATATATTCAATCGAGTCGGGGATATCATGCCAAGCAAATTCATCTAGACTGTAATTCCAGAACTTGGAGGAGCTCGGCCTGTGGTGGATGGATTTTTTTGAATACTTGTTACCGCGATTGTTGCCGAGCCAAACATCAAAGCCTGCAGAGTGCACGGGCGCGAGGTCAGCACCCATCGTATACACGCATGCAACACATACCCTGCTCTGCAAGCACAAAAGGCAAACAGTGAGCCTCGTCCGTCAGACAGACCCACACCTCACTGTTCATGAGCAATCCGTGGTGGAGATACACGGCTGGTTTCTTCGTGTCTGCCCCTGAGCAACGCGAGGTATCCTCGCCCTTGCGCCTAGGGATGCGGTGCAACGTCAATAGATAACCATCCTTGGTGAGGACGACATGTTCTTCATGCGCATATCCATAGAGCGCAACAAGCTCTCCAAAGTCTTTGGCAGAGCGGATAGCAGAGGCGAATGCTTCCTCTGTCTCTGGTGTTCCCCGTGCGCTCGCAAAACGGTCAAAGAGCACTTGAGAGCGGTTGTAGAACCAAGCAACGACGGGCTTTGGGAGGTGAAGCACCGTGAAGCGGAGGAGCGTCTCGATACCGAGGATGGAAAAACCAACAAGGAGAGCGATGTATTCCTTGAATGAAAGCCGTCCAATGAGTGGGATGTGAGCCATGGATCCACCAAACCGGACGGTTGTGGAGCAAGACGGATAATCTAGTCCCCCTGCGTTGGAGGAGCTAACTGAATTGCTTACGTAATACAACTGTACGTAACTCCAATGTTCTTGATCGAAATGACCAACGAGTAACAGCAAACTGCCGGTGTCGTTAACTGATGGCCTAGCAGATCGTGTGCGATACGGTGTTGAGAAAAGTCCGAAAATTAACATATTAGGTGGAGAGGGAGCTAGCGGCAAAATGCAAGGTACCATCCGTCTTCGAGTTGTTCTGATAATACTGATACTAATTCCAGTGCAGGACGCTAAGCACTCCGTATCGATCATATCGATCACATATCACTCTCAAAATGTGATGAGAGCGAGGATGCGCTGGTGTTGACAATGCCAGCAATCGACAATAGCAAGTGTGTCACCGACTCACCTGCACCGCCGTATTGGTCGGTACCCCACAGCTCGTGGAAAGCAGGGTGGATGAGCTAGTGATCACCGAACTCTCGGCTCACGCTTGCCAATGCAAGGACCACTAGGTGCAAAATCTTAGACTACGTCACAATTCACTAACAATTGCATGAGATTCCGGAACTGGGGATCGAAGCTGCCCAACTTCCTATGTACACCAGAAGTTGGCCGGTTTGCGATGAATGACGCTTCATCGGTTCAATGTAGGCAGCGTTGGCCATGCCGACTCGTTGGTTGGTTGTATCATATGCGGCGCTTGCTGAAAAGGTGGCGAACATACAGGAATGTGTACCCGCTGAAAACGTCGATGCTAGGCCTAGCTAAACCCATGGTTGGGCCCAGTGTCGCTGACAATAAGGTAGGTCTGCCTCCAACGAGGTGATGAGCGAACAAGACCAAATCCGCCCATGGGCGGTGGGTCGTATGACTGCTGTCAAATGGGGTATGCTGGGTTCATACCCGTAGTACTAATCAGCAAACTGACCCCTCCCCCTGAGGACACGCTACTTGAAGTTGCTAGTAGACAGACATTTCCTGGGCTAGACTAGACCGGGCACAGTGCCAAATAGATAGATATGTAAAATAGACATTGGATCCCAATCTGGACCAGGTCGGACAGATCTATCACAGACCAGGTTTGATAATACACCAAATCTCATCCGAATGGGGCTTGTTTCCCATAGATCACTAGACAGGAATAGTTGCGCACTGCGCCACAGGGTCACTGTGACCAGAACAAAGTTGACCGGACCGAGTTGTCATACCCGCCAGAGACCTTGGCATGTAAGCTCTCTGACGGGGAATAGAAGATCCCCCGGGCGCCTCCTCATTTCCTTGGGAGAAAATGTCTCTGGGAACGTTTTCATGTCATGTTGCTATCCGTACTAGCAATGACCTACTGCATATTCCAACGTCGGAGGCACCTTAAAGGAGCTTGAGTTAGCCGATGCGGCTAAAAGTAAAAGGTACTAGCAATGACCTACTGCATACACTCCAACGTCGGAGGCACCTTAAAGCAGCTTGAGTTAGCCAAGCCGTTGTGGCTAATTAAACCAGGGGGCGTAACGCGGGGCCGTACCTCGCCGACTATGTACATACATAAAATGACGTCACGGTGGCGATAAGTAGATCTGCGACTACATTGGTTCCCAAAGAATTTCAGACAAAAAGTATGGTATTTTGTTTAGGCGACTAAATTGATAGGTTTAACGTTTGTTTATGCGAGACCTTTGTTCTAGATTAGGTGTAGGCTGCTGTCGCACGTCTCGCCTCGGGTTCTCCTATTTCGTACCCGTTCCCACCGTTGATTGCGTTCTCGCACCCAACATTACATCGTCTTTTTCCGTCACCAGACGCCCTCCAGTAGTATGTACTTGTGTCCCAATTTTCTTAGTAGCTTTCCCCCACAATTTACTTCGATCTGCACTAGTCCCGTACATACAATTCTATCTCAGCAATCCAACGTTAACTGACATCACCTCTTGGCATAGCTCACTGCCGCAATCAGTCTAAGTTATCACGTAACATTCTTGACAAATTGTTTGGCGTGATCGGTGAGGTCCCATTGGTTGGTAGCCCCACAAATAAGGGACTTACCTGATAATATAGCCAAAAGAGACTTGGTCAACGATCATTCCACCTTTTCGTTTGACCAGCAACTTGGCATCAGTGACTGTAAAATATTTGAAGCGGAGTATTTCGGACTCTGAAACAAGATGAAATCTACATAGCACCTCGTTCTGTGCCGAGAGCATCAAAAATTCAAATGTCTCTTATCCTTATTGTGCAATCCTGTAGTGAGTTAGAATCAGCTTTCAAGCTTCAGATCTGGACAAAATAATGTAATTATTTATGTAATTAGTTCAAAAAAATGGCCAAAATATGCTCTTGAAGGGTCTATGAACATTACATACGGTTTGTCGCAAGGTGGACCCTGTAACAGTTCCTGGGCACCAGGCACAACCCGAAGCATGCAATCTTTTGGATTATATCGTCAGTTTCAGCGGGGATGACGTGCTGTAGTCCCGTGCCGACAGCTGGCCTGTGATCCACGTTTGGGGCTTCCACTCACGGGCGGGCGGAATTGTCACAGCGCTATATATAAAGGACTCCAACATCCCTTCACCCTAGTACGCCTTTCCAGTCTCTCCGTTCCCCCACACGGGCGGTCTCAGCCATGGCGTCCTTTGTAAAACGTGTCGGAAAGAAGATAATAGCCTATCCCGAAGATTCTGTGCCCGTCGTGTCCACTTCTACATACTTCAAGAGCCGGGTCGAGGATCCCAAGCAAAGTGTCAGTTACAATCACGCGTCACTCCATCACCACCGTTCTCGCTGATCATCGACTGTCCTTCTAGGTAGTCAATTATTTCAGCAGTCTATTCCCCATCCTTGGGTGGATTACGCGATATAGTATGTCTCAGAAATAGCCGTGCATGTACCAATAATCACTCATTTATATTACCACTACTTAGATGTGGGGTGGTTGACAGGTGATCTCATCGCCGGTTTAACAGTTGGTATCGTAGTCGTGCCTCAGGGAATGTCATACGCCCAGGTAAATATCACTCGTGCTCCACTCACTCTTCATCCAAGTTACTGTCGACCTTTTCCTTTTCAATCCAGCTTGCAACGCTCCCCCCTCAGTACGGTTTATATACTTCGTTCGTCGGACTGTTGATATACTGTGTACGCATTCCACTTCAAAAGTTTGACGTGGACCACCTAAATATGTATCTTCAGTTCTTTGCCACATCCAAGGATGTATCCATCGGTCCAGTTGCTGTAATGTCTCTTACGACCGCTCAAATCATCGCCGAGGTCGACTCCAAATTCCACGGAAAATGGCAAGCACCAGAAATAGCAACGACACTTGCATTTTGTTGTGGTTTTATTGTCCTGGCAATCGGGCTTTTGAAGCTTGGCTGGCTTGTCGAGCTCATTCCTGCCCCTGCCGTCAGTGGTTTTATGACAGGCTCGGCTATCAACATCGCCACTAGCCAACTTCCTGGGTTGATGGGTATTTCGGGCGTCAAGTGAGCCTTCCGTCTTCAATTACTTGTCATTATCCATATTTGTTTCCATAGTTCAAGAGCTGCTGTATACAAGGTCATCATCAATACCCTCAAGGGCTTACCGAGAACCAAACTTGATGCTGCGTGGGGTTTAACGGCCCTTGTAGCACTCTATTCTATCCGCATGACTTGCACACGACTCCAACGTCGCTATCCCCGTAGCGGTAAGAGATAAATATTTGCTCTGTGGCATCCTCGAGAGCTGACTCACCGTTTTATCAGGTCGGATATTCTTCTTTATCATGGTCGCTAGGAACGCGATTGTCATCTTGGTATTAACTATCGCAGCCTGGTTGTACTGCCGCCATCGCAAAACTGCATCTGGATATCCGATCAAGATTCTTCAAAAGGTCCCCAGGGGGTTTCAAAATGTCGGCCCCGTTGCGATCGATTCGGAGCTAGTGAGAGCTTTTGCCTCCCAGCTGCCCATCGCCACTATCATTCTCTTGTTGGAGCACGTTGCAATCGCAAAGTGTATGTTTGAATGAGTGTATTCAGAGAAAGGCGCTGATGTACATCCCAAGCGTTTGGCAGAGTAAATAATTACAAGATCAATCCTAACCAAGAGCTGATTGCAATTGGTGTTGCAAACACCATTGGAAGTGTATTCCACGCTTATCCTGCTACTGGATCATTCTCGCGCTCGGCATTGCAATCCAAGTCGGGGGTCCGCACTCCTGCTAGTGGTATTGCAGCCGCCATCGTGGTCATCGTTGCGCTATATGGTCTTACCCCGGCATTCTTTTGGATCCCCACCGCCGGCCTTTCTGCTGTCATCATACATGCCGTCGCCGATCTCGTGGCTTCACCCGCTCAGGTATACACGTACTGGCGTGTGTCACCTTTGGAATTCTTCATCTGGCTTGCGGCGGTTATTGTCACGGTTTTCTCTACCATAGAGTATGGTATCTATACCTCGATCTCTGCGTCGCTGGCCCTCTTGCTTCTCCGGGTTGCCCATCCTCGCGGACACTTCCTTGGCAAACTTACACTCACCAACCCACAAAATGGCAGGGAAAGTCGCGAGGTTTTTCTCCCTCTCCGCCCCGACGGCGTTATCAACCCTGCGATCAAGGTCGAACCACCTGCACCTGGCATTCTCATCTACCGCTTTGAAGAGAGCTACCTCTACCCCAATTGCTCACTCATCAATTCTACAATAGTAGACTATGTGCAGGAAAACATGCGCCGCGGCATCGATGTCGGTGCGATCAAAGTTCGGGATCGTCCTTGGAATGATCCAGGTCCTACTGCCAGTGGAGCCCAAGCAGCCCAAGCAGTAAACCTTGCGAAACCAAAGCTTCGTGCGATTATTTTCGATTTCTCTGCAGTGTACGTTCGTTGGATCACACATTCGAGTGTAGCTGCTCACCGGAATTTCAGGTCCCATCTTGATACCACAGCTGTGCAAGCATTGGTTGACACCCGCAACCAAGTCGAGCGGTGGGTGGACGGACCCGTAGAGGTCAGTACATCCGTCTGTTCTGTGGCTGCACACCATTCATTGAACACCCTTCAGTTCCATTTCGCTTCAATTCTTTCTCCCTGGATACAGAGAGCGCTGATCGCAAGTGGCTTTGGCATTGGTTCGCCAAGCGAAATACCCTGCGAAATTGCACCTGTCGTCACGTATGGTGACGTTGGTGACGAACATCGAGATGCATGGAAGGCACACGCTGAGACCCGATCAACAGATGTGCCTTATCTGTCTCGTGAGAGGGAAAGGGTGTCAGAGAGTACGCCTCTCCTGACTGAGGAAACACCGTTCTTCCACTTTGATGTCGTTGCCGCCTTGCGGGCCGCGCAGTCCAACCTGGAGCAGCAACCTTCCAGTGATGAGACAGCATTGATGAAGCAAGTTGAAGTCTGAAGCTCCTGAGCTGTGGCCACAGCGTAGTCACAATCTATGATGTTCGAACGATGTATTACTATCATCTATGCCGGTACCACGAGCGCGGACCTTCTCAACGATGTACAGTATACCGCGTTCATTGATATTCGTCGCAAAGCAAAGAGTAGCCTCGCCGATGCGACGACCGAGAGGACACGTGCCCACGGCGACGAAGGTGATGAATATCGCAGACGGGTGTTAGAAGAGAACAGTGCAGTTGTGTCGACAGATTAGAGAATCGAAGGTTTACCCCAAGCATTCCGAGAAATGTGAAAAGCAGAACGACTAACCGTTAGATTTCCCATGAACTTGGCCATCGACAACCCCGAGACACTGAGATCAACATCGATGTCCCGAGTATACCGACGCCGTATTCCAAAACGAATGTTCCGGGCAACCGCATGTGTCCTTGGGATCAGACGAGGCCGATAAGCCAGAAGATCCCACACGCTGTTCGATATTTGATCATGAAACATTCTCACCTCAGTGCGTCTGCTTCTATCATTGTTTCGGCACCATGAATAAAAACGGTCACACCCTGCCACTTGGGCCAAATTCGGATGTGGAGCAAGTCACCCGGACTATGTGTTGGTAGGACTTGGTATGGACGACACGGCGACGATACCACTGTCTCTGACATTTTGTCTCTAGCGACTAGATTTGAAGGGGTTTCATCTTCGTCTTGCAGTCCTGAATGGGTTCCGAATATCGGCTTACCTTTGGCGGGATCACGAAGGATTGACGACTGAACTGGAGTTCAAAGTCAGTCTATCCGTGGACGGAGATGTCGTCGATGGTAATTTCTGCACTTTAAACATTTCTACTTTGTAGGACAATCGTCACTCGCTCACCATGACATAGGCAGCCACTGAGTATACAGAGCCACCCGTCAATTGCGTGTGTGGATGGCTGCGACAGTCAAAGTTATGGTCGATGGAGCGGCGATACTGCTGGCGAGAACAAAGCTAGACGCCGATATTCCACTAAGAACTTGAAGCCGATCTTCAATACGTTCACCTCGATTCATGAAATAAATTTACTTGCCAAAAACAGGTCGTTTACGAGAAGGAATCGGCGCTGATGCTTGGTACCTCGAAGTTGTAAATGGTCATCAATGATGGCCCACAACTGGTTACTGCCGGTTGACTTGCGCACCGCCAAACTCAGCCCGAACCCGCCAACACCGGTGACTTTACGATGACCGAGTCTCAGGGTTGCTCACCTTGTCATATCTAAGCGTCTATTCTTCATTTCGTCCATCCAACAGACAAGTGTGCTTAATCGGGGAGCCGGATAGCATCTGCAACACTTTGCTAGTCGTCACTCGCAATGTCGACCTGGGTGTGGAAGCGGGGCTTTTCAAGCCAGACGGGATAATGAGTAGCACAGGGAACCGCGACGATTGTTGGACGAGTGTTACACCAAACAACATTACCGCAAAACATAAACATACATACAAAAGATAACCATACAAAACATTACATCGAAAAGACGAAAGCTCCACACCTTCTCGTTGTACGCTAAACGTCCACACACCATATTTCTATCTTGCCGTCCGTCCGTCCTTTGGCGTTCTCCCGCGCCGTCTCGATCGCGAGCTCGAAATCGCTCTCGTCCCGGAGGGAAATCTTGGTCCCTTCCTCGTCCGTAAACTTCATCCCTAACCCCGTCAAAGACGTCCCAAACTTGACCGTCACGCGCTGGACGAATTCTTCAAACGACGTCGTAGGCGGGACCGTCATCCCGCGCACGTCACCCTGGTAGTGCAGCTGCAAGAAGGGATAGGTCTGTCCGCTTCCGCCTTGGTGAACAAACCTACAAGGACATACCTTGACCCTGATGTTGGCCATCTCAAAC
>JBBPRQ010000769.1:0-15475 GCA_038093095.1 Boletus insuetus | reverse complement strand
TGGTTCCTGTAGAATGGTGTAAAGGCAGCAAGCTGCATCCACCGATTGCAGAGTTCTTCGTCGGTATTGTCATCTGAGAAGGATTAGAGTCTGCTTCGGCGTCTACAATGGGACATACTGAAGCCGCATGTATCGGCACCGACCATCGGAATTTGGAAAATCTGGAACTGTAGAATGCCTTGAATGCTCAGGTGCATGTATTCCCACTTGCTATAGTTGTCGCCGAGCTAATGGGTGAATCAGAACTTGTATAAAGCCGTCCCAAGCGATGGGACGTACCCAGTGGCCAGTCCACCTTCCAGACGACGGGAAGGTGGAGCGGCTGATAAGGAATGGCCTCTTGCCCTTCAAGATGGTCTGCAGAGCAAGATGCGTGGTCATCTCCTCCATCATTCCAAACAAATTGTGTACGTCAAGCTCGATGTAACCACCAGAATGTGTTGCATTTGTGGCTAGCGTGTGTTGAGACAGTCCCCCATAGCCTGCAAGTAGGAAGCACGAATCAGTCGCAGATCACACAGAATGAGACTTGACTTGACCATTGTGAATAGCATATGGCGGGTTGTTGATGTTAACGTTTGGCTCGCCTCCAGCGCCAGTTCCACGTTTCGAGAGCGTTTCTGTGGTTCCGGGTGGGCATGAATTCGTCGACGTTCCGTTAATCGTCATGTTGCCGCTGGGTCCCCAGAGTGTCTCATTGTAACTACGAGGAAGGACAATCAACGCATTGTAGTAGGAGACGTCCAACTGATGTACTGACCATTCAGGATACCCGGTTACGACAGTGCCGATCACATTGAATGGTTGTACCGCCGAGAGATTCGCGCCGGTACCACTATCAACGAAATGAGCTCAGATCTTAGTCCGATTCCATGCTTGGCTTACCACGAGTCACTGCAAAAGGAACTCGCTTCATTCACGTCAAGCCAAAGCCCAGAGAAGTGGACCCCCAGCTCGGTCCAGTTTGTCAATCCATCTGTCCACCATGCTTGAGTATTCTCTGCGAACCAATCGGGGTATGCCTGATAGTTGCGAAACAGTCAATAAGAGTGAATATAACGTGGCACAAAACGCACTGTATAACCGGGCCAAAATTCTCCGATGTAAAGGGAGCCGTCGGGGTTCTTGATGTACGTGTCCCTGCACAAGTTGAGGTGAGACGTACTGCAAAGTAATGCGATTCAACGTACTTCGCGACGCCGTCGGAGAATGGGTAATACTTCGCAAACTGGTCAGGGAAGAAAGAGCCAGAGAGTCCGAAAGTAAAGCTCACCACATCGGTTGCATTGACGGTGAGCGCAATAGCCACGTCCACAATAGGTATATCTATGGAAATAAAACGGCTCAACATACACTTACACACGACTTGTCCTCAATGAAACGCCTACAATGTTGGTGGTTGGCAGCCTAATGAAATGGGTTAGTCACTTTATTGTTTCCAACCTAGACAACCGACCAATTGCTCAATGAATTGCTCGAGTTCTTCATGGGGGAATCTCACAGGATCAGTTGTAAAGTCGCGATATGTATCATATACATCAATATCATTCCATTGAACTGGTTTCTCGTTTAGCTGAACGTCATTGAACATAAAAATGAGATGAAACGGACCTTCGAGAGGAATATCCGCCGCGCGCATGGCAGCCACGTTTGCAATGTCCTCACTGATGTTGACGTATCCCCACCTCGAATAGTACACCATCAATTACTAGACAACCGGGTAAAGTCCATCGGTGACCTACCTGCACAGATGGAACCCGAAACCCCATGCCGGCTGCCACGTCGGATAACCAATCGTCGCACCGTATTGAGCAATTACTTCCGTGTCCGTGGGCCCGGAGAAAAAGTAAAAGTCAAGGATTCCTCCAACCATTCGGTACTCGATCAGCGACACCTTTGAGTTGGGCGGAGTCTGCAAGATAATATCAGATCCCGCAGAACTGTCAAATTGTTAAATGGTATCCACACGACAATATTGGTCTACATTACCTGAGCAGCAAAACCCCAGACGACGACGACGTGTTGGTGGTCTCGTTGAAGCGATGTTCCAGATAAATGGGATGTGAGCCATACCTTGGGCACGTCAGTCACGTGCCGCTGCTATTTCGACTGTTGATTCTTACAGGTTCTGGTCAAGAGGGTCCGCGACATCGCGAGCCCAAAGGGTCTGGATAGTGCCGACGCCGCCATCCGTACCTATATCACGTCGGAAGCCACTACTGGCGATGACCTCACCCAATCCATAGACGTTTGTACCATAAGGGAGTGCTGACGCGACCTACTCATAATAGCTATATTAGCTCGCAGACTATTCTGAGAATAAAACTACTCCACTTGAAGATACTGATCTTCAAACACGAGCGGAAACCCGTCGAATGCCGTGCTGGGGTCCGAGGGATCGAAGGGCGGGATGGGTGTCAAAGGGAGTGAGGTAATTCTGGTGTCAAATATAGGCATTGCTTCTGGATCCGAGCGACGCGTGATCCAGAAAGCGAACGGTGACGGATCATAGTTGAACACAAGGTCAGACGATCCTGTGAACGATTCCGTTGGAGCGGGCGGACGCTCGATGACTGACTCGGGAATTGTGAATTGTTGGTTCGCAGTGTCGTATATTTTCACGTGTAGGCTAGATGCAAACGATTTCACATAGACGGAACTTTGCATATTCGAATGACTCACGTCGTCTGGGATTGGTAGGCGACTTCAATGGTGAGATCCATTATATCGGTGCCGAACGCATTACAAGATGTGCCCGCAAGCGACAGCTGGGCAGTCAGACCGTACTCATTCTCCGCCAAAGATCCCAGAGTATAACCTGTGGCGCGTTGGTATGAGTTCCACTGGCCATGACAGAAATGTACCTGGACAATTCGTGACGTTCATCGAATACGTGACACCACCCGTGGACTGACGCCCCAGCAGGGAGAGAGCATGACCCCACGCTAATGTCGTGGTGAGCGAAAGCCCACCCACGATTGCAGACAGTATCATGACGATAAATTCACCTGACGAAAGGATGACTGGATGTATTTATATAAGGAGCCTACCACCCTCCATCTCTCGGGGCGAACCACCCGGCCATGGAGTGGCTACCATCGACAGTTTCGTAAAAGCGTGGCAAGCAAGGACCGCGGAATTTGAGCGGTCGACATGGGAAGTCCAAATACGACGATGATGGTCAAAGTGA
This sequence comes from Boletus insuetus, assembly GCA_038093095.1. Lineage (NCBI taxonomy): Eukaryota > Fungi > Basidiomycota > Agaricomycetes > Boletales > Boletaceae > Boletus > Boletus insuetus. The sequence continues at coordinate 12,285 of JBBPRQ010000769.1, read as the reverse complement.
GTCTGAAGAGCTACGGTGCACGAACCATCAATGGCAATGCGACGGCCATAAACATTACAATCTGACGTGCTTACTCTTGGTGTAATGATGGTACCCAGGGTGTTCATGAGCTGCGGTATTGCAATGCCGGCAGTGGTGGCCGCGTGACCCATAGCGTGGAAGGTGTTCAACTTCGTGCCCGACTCTTTTGTCAAACGTGACTTTGTGGTAGTGCGAATGATGTGATTTGGGCGAAACACGTGGAGAGTTTCGTACCTGATGTTGAACAACGCCGCGGCTGACAGAATTGCTAATAAATTCTGGTGCTGAAAACAGTTCTGAGCGCTGTTATGGAAGGTCTCTAGTGCAGGCATTCTTACAATGCTTTCCTTGTCAATGTAGCGTGTAGTGTCGATTTTTTTTTCAAATGGCACACAGTACCAGCCATGCAGCCGTAGCGGAGCTTCTTTCTAGTCTGGTGACCAGACCATTTATCGGTGCGGCTTGCCTTCATTGTGGACTGTCTGGTAAAAATGGTCGGTAAAAATGGTCAGAAAGGTTGCGGGTTCAGTGATACACGTTGGTTTCTAAGATCAACCGCAGCTTATTTCGGGCTACGAATTAGCCGATTGTAACCAGTGCCTGGCTGATGCCATTCATCTCAGCCGAAGTCAAGAGAATCACCTCTGCATCGAAAGGTGCTACCCGGTTCCTATCAACCAAGAGTAGTGACAAGGAAATAGACTGTTGGAGGATTACACTTGCCTACCCACTCCAAGAACTGAAGCCAGTTTGGTAGTTGTCACTCACTGATGCCGGTCGTGTTGCGCTTCTCACCGGGCGGATCAGAGTCAACCACTTCTGTTTCAGATATGTAACGTAAATGTGAGCAATGTGTATTGAATGTCCAGAATCATAGTACCCAATGCTTTTTATCAAGACTCATCCACAGAGCAGGGTATGAGCCTGGAAGACATTCAGACAAGAATCAACAACCAAGTAACAACATTTACAGGTGTTTCGAAGACAAACGAGTGGTCGCGACGGACGTATAAAAGGAGATAGGTCCGGCTCTCTATTCCCAGCACAGCTTTGACTCTGCAGCGTTCAGCTCGATAGACATGTTCGAAATGATCAACTCTTCGTTCGCGCCATCGTACGTCCATCCCTCGATCTTGCCCCCGTTCAGTGTGACCGTCGTCGGCTGCTGGGCGCCAAGAATGGTGACTGTCTCGAGTTTCTGATGGATTGAGAATTCTCCCTTGCTCTGGATATCTAATTCGCCGTTTCCGGCGGAGAAGTTCAGAATACGGTTCGCTCCCGGAGGGTAACTTTCGCCATCATCAACGTAGGCGTTTCCGAGCGCAGTCCCTGCCTTATTCAAAGACACGAGGAGCGAGTATGAGCCTTCGCGAGTTTCATAGATCGTGTAAGCAGGTTCTTGGTGCAACAATAAGATGGAGCTGTCTCGGATGTGGACGTTGATGTGGCTAATGGGAGCACTCAGCGTTGTGTTTCCACCGGGAGTGGCGTCGACGACTGCGTGGGTCCACCAGTCACGCCAGACGACAGTGCCTCTGCCAGGGAAGATGCCTAGAGGCCCGATTAGTTTTCAACTGAAACTTGCTAAGGGGAGGCGGGGGACGCACCGTCAACCGTGTTTGCGCCCGGGGTCAGAACGGGGGTGATGAGGATGTCACTTCCGATCAACCACTGTTTGTCTACGTTGAAAAGTTCCGGTTCTGTGGGGAACTCGTAGAATAGAGCCCGCACGGGTGGGAGACCGTTGGTGGAGGCGTTGGCAAAGAGTGTGTACTTTGACCAAACATATTAGTACACTGGAACAGAATCTGGCATGGTACGCACCCAGTAGGGCAGCATCGAGTACCTGGCAGCAATGGCGATACGCGATGCGTTCGCGACGCTGTCCCATCGGTAGGGTTCCTGAGGGAGAGCACCATAGTTATTGTGGTTCCTGTAGAATGGTGTAAAGGCAGCAAGCTGCATCCACCGATTGCAGAGTTCTTCGTCGGTATTGTCATCTGAGAAGGATTAGAGTCTGCTTCGGCGTCTACAATGGGACATACTGAAGCCACATGTATCGGCACCGACCATCGGAATCTGGTAAATCTGGAACTGTAGGACGCCTTGGATACTCAGGTACATGTATTGCCATTTGCTATAGTTGTCGCCGAGCTAGAGGGTGAATAAGCACTTGCGTGGAACCGCTTCAAAAGAAGGGATGTACCCAGTGGCCAGTCCACTTTCCAGACGACGGGAATGTGGAGCGACTGATAAGAAATGGCCTCTTGCCTTGGAAGATGGTCTGCAGGGCAAGATGCGTAGTCTTTTCTTCCATCATTCCAAACATATTGTGTACGTCGAGCTCGACGTAGCCACCATAATGCGTTGCATTTGTGGCCAGCGTATTTGTAGAGACTGCCCCATAACCTGCAAGGAGGAATCATCAAACACTCATACCAAACAGAATGAGACGCGAATTGACCGTTGTGAATGGCGTATGGCGGACTGGTAAGGTTAACGCTTGGCTCGCCTCCAGCGCCAATACCACGCTTCTTGAGCGTTTCTGTGGTTTCGGGGGGGCATGAATTCGTCGATGTTCCATTAATTGTCATATTTCCGCTGGGTCCCCAGAGTGTCTCATTGTAACTATGAATGGGTGACAATCAGTGCATCGCGGTATCTGGTGTCTGACTGATATACTAACCATTCAGGGTACCCGGTCGCGACAGCACCAATCACACTGAATGGTTTCAACGCAGAGAAATTCGCCCCAGTACCACTGTCGTCCAAATAAGGCTTGTGACAATCTTTGTGCGATCCCGTACTTGGCTTACCAGGAGTAACTGCAGAAGGAGCTCGCCTCGTTCATGTCAAGCCAAATGCCAGATAAGTTAACCCCGAGCTTGGTCCAGTTCGTCAGTGCTTCCGTCCACCATGCTTGAGTGTTCTCTGCAAACCAGTCAGGAAAAGCCTGAAGCAATCAATATAAGTAGACATGATGCGGAAGGTTGAAGAAACGCACTGAATAACCGGGCCAAACCTGTCCCAAGTAAAGGGACCCATCAGGGTTCTTGATGAACGTATCCATCGCGACTCCGTCAGAGAATGGGTAATACTTCACAAGATGATCAGGAACGAACTACAGCAGTCCAAAAGTAAAGCTCACCACGTCAGTTGCGTTGAGGGTGGCCCCAATACCTGCATCCACGATGGGGATATCTACGGAAGTGGAACAGTTCAACATAGTCTTGCACACAATGTCTTCAACGAAACACCTACAATGTTGGTGATTGGCAGTCTAATGAAAAAAATCAGTCGCATTATCTGCCGCCAAGCTAGACAACTGACCAATTGCTCGATGAATTGTTGGAGTTCTTCACCAGGGAATCGCACAGGATCAGTTGTAAACCCACGGAATGCATGATATAAATCGATGTCATTCCATTGAACTGGATTCTAATTAGGGCCATCGAGCACAAAATGCATAAGATGAACAGACCTTCGAGAGGAATATTTGCCGCGCGCATGGCAGCCACATTTGCAATGTCTTCACTGATGTTCACATATCCCCATCTCGGATGTACTCCATTCAGGACAGTCGAATCACGTTGAATAATCACTGACCTACCTGCATAAGTGGAATCCGAACCCCCAAGCCGGCTGCCACATGGGATAACCGATCGTCGCGCCGTATTGAGCAATTACTTCCATGTCCGTTGGGCCAGAGAAAAAGTAAAAGTCAAGGATTCCCCCAATCATTCGGTACTCGATCAGCGACACCTTCGAGTTAGCCGGAGTTTGCAAGAAGATATCAGACCCCGCAGAACTGTCAAATTGTTACATTGTATCCATATGACAACGTTGATTGACATTACCTGAGTAGCAAAACTCCAGATGACGATGACGTGTTGGTAGTCTCGTTGAAGCGATGTTCCAGATAGATGGGATGTGAGCCATACCTTGGGCGCGTTAGTCTTAGCCTTGTTTCTACTATTTCAACTGTCTTACATGTTCTGGTCGATGGGATCCCCGACATCGCGGGCCCAAAGTGTTTGAATAGTGCCGACGCCGCCATCCGTACCAATATCACGTCGGAAGCCACTACTGGCAATGACCTCACCCAAACCATAGATGTTTGTACCATAAGGAAGTGCTGACGCAACCTACTCAGAGACGCTAATATTAGCTCGGAGAGCGTTCTAAGGATAGAACTAGTTTACCTGAAGATACTAATCTTCAAACACGAGCGGAAACCCGTCGAATGCTGTTCTGGGATCGGAGATGTTAAAAGGTGGGATGGGTGTCGACGGGAGCGAGGTAGTTCTAGTATCAAATATAGGCATTGCTTCTGGATCCGAGCGACGCGTGATCCAGAAAGCAAACGGTGACGGATCATAGTTGAACACAAGGTCAGACGATCCTGTGAACGATTCCGTCGGAGCAGGCGGGCTCTCGATGACTGACTCGGGAATTGTGAACTGCTGGTTCGCCGTGTCATAGATTTTCACGTGTAGGCTAAACGCAAACGGTTCACAGAGACAGAACTTTGCATATTCGAATGACTCACGTCGTCTGGGATTGATGGGTGACTTCAATGGTGAGATCCGTTATATCGGTGCCGAACGCATTACAAGATGTGCCTGCGAGTGACAGCTGGGCAGTCAGACCATACTCATTCTCCGCCAAAGATCCCAGAGTATAACCTGTGGCGCGTTGGTATGAGTTCCACTGGCCATGACAGAAATGTACCTGGACAATTCGTGACGTTCATTGAGTGCGTGATAGTGCCCGTGGATTGACGCTGCAGCAGGGAGGAAGTGCGACCCCATGCCAACGTTGTGGTGAGCGAAAGCCAAGCGAAAATTGCAGAGAGCATGATGATGATGGTCCACTTCACTTGGCAGATGAATGTCTGGTATTTATACCCAGACTGTCCACAATTCTTCGAGACGGGTCCGACGGACCACATGGTCGTCATGGCTGGGAGTTGCACACGTAACCAGCGAAGTCGCGGCGAACACGGATTTTGACCGGTCAACACAAGTTGCGACGGGGACGATGAGCAGAAAAGTTCGCGAAGCATGAATGGCTGCTGGCAATGCCGTAACTCGAAGCTTGAGTATTACGAACCGACTCGGATGTGCTTTGTGGTGGCGAGCCCGTGCCAGAAAGCCATTGCTGGAACGTGATCGCATGACCTATGGCGTGGAAGGTGTTCAACTCGTTAGTGACTGTTTTGTTGAACATGATTGGGCAGCGTATTCGTATTTGTGATGCGAACGCAGTGACAAGCTATCATTGATCTCGAGGTCACTGGGCCATCATTTGGTACAGTTTCGGTGAGATATCTGACGGCGGCCAAAGCGCGGCAAAGGTACAAAAAGAACTTGCTGAACCTCGCCAGCTGTCTAAGAGCGAGAAGCTTGGGGTTTTCAACGCCTTGAATTACGCCAGCTCCGAGGAAGGATATCGTCCAGCCCCGCCAGCCTTTCACTTACTATTTGTAGGGAGTAATTATGGGGAATCCCGCGCAGAGTGTCGTATAGCCGTCGCTCAATCGGCGGCGATTGGGGCATGTATTGTTTCGCTGCTTCACTGAACCGCCCACTCTCACGTCATTCATGTTGAAGAGTCGGCTGCCGGGAACGTGCTTGCCGATCAGGCCTATCAGGCTCTCCGGCGGCCTACGGCAATCAGCATGATCGCCGTAACCAAATATCTATACTTTTCCCTCATGCCTTATCACCTTTGCTCCCATCCTCACATAAGATGGCCATATTCTATGACGAGATCCCAGACAAGCTTCTCGAATGGATCGCAAGACAAAAGATGTTCTGGGTCGCCACTGCCGCTCTCAATGGTCACGTCAACGTCTCACCCAAGGGATACGTCGAGAGTTTTCACATACTGAGCAAGAACCGTGTTTGGTATGAGGATATGACTGGCAGTGGCAAGTCACTATCCCTGCAAGTTCGCTCTGTCCATATTTGTCACTGACACCAGCTTGCTAGGTGTGGAGACCATTGCACACATGCGTGAGCCTGGAAATGCTAGGATTACAATCATGTTCCACGCCTTCGAGGGTGCCCCGCGAATCTTGAGAATGTGGGGGGTAGGTACGTGCTTGCGCCCATCGCCATTAGAGTGACTATGTCGGACTAACCTACAACGACACTATGAAGGCTCTGTGCACGAATTTGGAACGCCAGAGTACGATGCTTTCATACCTCCTGCGAGTCGCAAGGCAGGATCTCGAGCAGCAATAGTCATCGACGTGCACAGGGTTGCTACGGTGAGCACTTTGGTCACACCCTTGGACCTGTGTGTCATTTCTAACTCTCCTCGCAACATGTCTAGTCATGTGGCTTTGGCATTCCTCAATACAAATTCGTTGGTCAGCGCTCACAGCTCGAATTGTGGTGTGATGGACTTGAGCGGGCGGAAGCACAAGTATCTCCCACGGAAAAGACACCAGATGGCATCAAGGCATGGTGGTCCGCTGAAAACACTTGGAGCCTTGATGGTCTCCCTGGCCTGGAGCAAGCGCATAACACGCCCCTTTCCATCAAGAATTCTTACGACCGTGACGCGCCACGACCACTGTCCAATGCTGACATGGTTGCGAATTCTCCGTCGTCAAGTAAGCCTTTTGACGGCAGGCTCCTGGTGGCTTTCTCTTTAGGTGTCGCCACTACCTTGGCAGCCCTAAGACTGGCTAGTTTGCGTGTACACTAAATGATAATTGGTTTCTTGTGTTGTCTTGAGTGGTACTGTTATGATCGCGCACAAAGTCGCGTGCAACAACAACTTCATCGATTGTGCCTCATAGCGTTAATCCGACGACATTGTTGTTCGACTGGCAATTCTCTCTTGTTTCCGGTATTCACTTGTCGAAACATCCCATGCCAAACCACGAGCGACTGAGCATCGTGCATAATGTTAGTGCTTGCGGACAGTCGACGAGGTACGGCCCCGACTCAAATTGTAGGTATGTATCATTCAGACTTGTTGCACAGGAAACTGAAACATCTCTCGCCTACGTTGCTGTCCCTCAGCCTACAACAACTTCAAGCTATGCTTTGGTCGTCCGGTAGCAATATCCCCATACACGCCGATCTGTCATCGTGTGGAGGATAATTTTTTGCACACGATGTAGCGGGATCTCCTGTCTCGCTAATTATGGGATGCCTTGTACTACATGATACATGAAGAGGGACATAAACTATTGTGGACTGGACACCACTGTGACGCATACCCTCGTCCCTGACTGTCATACAGAATCAGTTGGTTGACGATCACTATGAAACGTGAACCCCGTCTAATGATTATCGAATGTCCTGCGAGGAATTAGTCCTGAATAACTGAATGAAATCTAGTGGTCAGCGGCGATTAGCTTGTGACTACCGCTGGGCGAAGCAATCTATAGCGCATTGAACCTCGGCTGTCCGTACCACGACCAACGTCGCCTGCGGACCTGGTTGCGACTCACACTGCTGTCAGTTGACAGCAAGCCACTCATGGCCTTCACGTTGGGTGCGCAACCATTTTGGAAACCCTAAGACTGGCTAAATTTGCTGAACGACTATCGATCTTCTGATTGTGTGCGAGTGGTACCTTGATAATTATAATTTCTGCGTCACGAGTAACTGCGCAGGAAATATCATCGATTGCGCTTGTGGAAAGGGGGGACAATACTTTATGATGCGGAACTTTGTGTTCGGAAACCTGAAAGTGTTGCTCCGGGCGCTGGCGACGGTGTCATTATCTCCATTTACACTGACAGTGACGTCCGAGATTTCCACGAGCGACGCGGCAGTTCGGGCAGTGAAATTTGTCAGTGTATCTGTAGAAACTGTGCAGAACATGTTCGAGGCACCATCAGGGCATCATGTTTCAATCGGACAGTCAATCAAAGGAATTTCATCGTGGTGGGACCATCCAGAGTCCGACCCGCATACATCTGGAACACCCCGAAATGTCATGTGTTCGCTAGGTAAATGCCAACAGATCCTTCAAGCGTTAGGACGTAGCGAAGCAGAAAATTCAAGTTCACGGGACCTTGGTTCGCTTCTGAATCATTCTCAGCACACTTCGGATGTCATGCGTTTTCGAGAAGCAATTTGCTTGATCACTATAGTACGCTTGAAGCTTGGGACTGTTGAGGAAGATAAGATAACGAGGAAAGGAACGCTTGTATCTCGGACGTTAGTCTGGTGACCAGCCCATCTAAAAGAGGTTGCGTGAGGCATTTTAGACGGGCTGGAATGTCACCGGACTACTCGGACGTTTCCAGAACCTTATCAAACTCCGAACTGGATCTATAGGCTCAAGGAAACACCGGGTTAGACAATTTGGAGGCTGTGCTGACTGACGTCTCCGTTTACCTGACCTCCAGCATCAGCCCTATGTTGTCGGACAAGTTCGTTGGGCCTGACAATGGTCTCCAAGATTGACAATCACCCTCACCTGCGACCGGATGGCACTAGATAGATGGTGGTCAACTTCATCCGTTGCGGCCGCATCAAGTATGTACCATACACGTTGATCCGAAGTTGTGGCATCATGTCAGTGGAATATCTGTACATTTATTCCCACGCGCTTTTTTGCTACCTCTCTTTTCGTCTACAGTTGTACTAGTTATTGAAATCAATAAAACTATCCAGCAATGGTATCTTTGCATAGTTAAAATGTCAGAATAGTGTCAAATTCGTGCGGAATACTTGATATCCGACAGATCCAGACGGCAATCTGTCGTAAGGTGTCTTGAGTGCATACGTGTATTGTGCTGAATCGTCTGGATCTGGAGGATATCCGAGACTCCGAGTCCGACAGCATCGTACAGCCACTTGATTAGATAATCAGGGGCTTCAAGCCATATAACACTATTCTGACACTTTAAGCTTTAACATGCAAAGACACCATTGCTAGATAGTATTGATTTCAATACCACAACTGTAGACGAAAGGGGGTGGTAGCAAAAAAGCGCGGCCGGCTAGCACAAATTTCGCGTGGCGGGATCAAAAACAGATATAACACCTCAACACGCAGCCGGATTTCGACGGAAATGATACCAGTCGACTCATAAACACAAAGGGAACCATTTCCGGGTTGACCGGTGGCGACAAAACGAGGTTTTGAAACTTCGGAATTTCTCCAAAAACAACCGTGACAGCCCCCCCGTACGGTCGTCTTTCCCACGGTGATCAACCGACAACTCAAGAAGGAGCGCGTCATACCCCAAAATCGATCCGTTGGCCATCAAACCTACAATTTTTGTTTTAAATTTACCCGATGCCAGGAAATGTTTATCATTGGAGATGATGACAGCCGCGTCTGATGACAGATGACATTGCAGGACCGTATGAAGCACGCTACGCGTTAGAGGCCTGGATGAAAAAGGGGAGAGTGCAAAAGCCGCAGTGATCTGAAATGCAAAAGATAGAGCCCGAGGTCCCTGAGTCCCCGAAAACGGTTTGCAGACAGTCTCCAAGGCACTGCCGTGACTGCTAGTAGCACCGTAGGGGAAGACCTGGCTGTGCCTTGGGATCTCGGGCTGCATAAAAGGGGGCACTCTCAACCATGGATTCCAGCGACCACCCATTGCGCATACCTCTCAAAGCCAATCATGCAATTCTCTCCCGTTCTTCTAGTTCTTGCTGCCGCTGTTGCGGTCATTGCTTCCCCAGTGCGTCTTCGTTTTCGGTGCTTTTTAGTGCCGTGATTATGTTTGGCTGGACTGATTCTTACTAGGCTCTTCTGGGTGAGCTTAACGAGCGCACTCCAGAACCTCTTGCATATGCCGATGTATGTCTCTACTAGTAATTTACACCATCAATCCCGCAATTAACTTGGTTATGCTTTCCTTATAGCACGAAGTTCCCGCAGGGGATGGTGGTCCTGACTGGAAGCGCGATTGAGTGGAGGTCGAAATGTCACAAACGACTTGTGTCAATCTCAATGTAGGTTCTGTTCCTAACCATCTCGTCCCCGATTAAGGCATGTTTTAGTGTCTCTTCTTTCAAACGATGTACATTTCTACGTGATTTTCTATTTATTGTTTTCCTTACTAGGTATTGGAAGGGGTGTTTATGAATGCAGAGGGGCGATCACATTGGATGAGACTACCATTCGCTGTGTTGGTTATTGTAATTCAAACTGTTTTGTTACCTTGTCCCCTGTTGGGAAACAAGGGTGACCAGAAGCGTTAACAAGTCACCCATCATGGCCAATGGTTGAAACGGAAACAAAGTCGAATATATCTCAAAGCTCTATGCAACAAAGGAGGCTCCCTTGTTTCTTTCAATGAGTCCGTCAGGTTGCTTCGTCACATCAGTTATGAGCAGGTGTTAGTGAAAGCTACGGCAAAGGCGAGGGAAAGCGAAGGAGCACATGGCACGTGCGGGGGTGAGGGTGGTGGCGGAGATGAACGAGGGTGGTAGGTAGCGAGTTGGATCATGATCAAGTGACCCCTACACCACGAAACCGGTGAGGGTGAGTGAGAGTCCGCTTTACGCTAGATAGCTTGCCCGAGACTGTCCGTGAATATCACTGGAGTTAGGACCTTTGTTGTGCTGAATAACAAAGTCGATGTAACCAGAATCAGAATACGGAGCAATAACAACACAGCAAAACACCAAATAGTATGCCCCATTATCATGGTAAACTGGTATAGCAATCCCAAACGTCCAGCACCCGCGTACGGATGTCCTGTGATGAATTAATTCTGGGTAACTGAACGACAATAGCCATGGTATGACTGCAGCAGCAACAACAACACATTGAATCTCAACCCGAGGCGGGCAATCAACCAGAGTGCACGAATGTAATCGTCTGATGTTCCCGTAGCTACACCATGCAATAGTAATGGGTCAGAGTTCTCGTCAATACGAAAGTCGTGCGTGATCTTACCGAGAGGATGCAAGAGATCACGGATCCATGGATGTACAAGGAGCAGTCCGCGCGGGTCCCGTAACGGAAGTGGATCCGCAGTGGAAATATTGACGCCATCAAGCATCGAAACAGAGGCGCGATACACGCGCCATTTGGGTCCGTTGATGACCAGGGTGAGTTTGTTGACAGCAAAAGTGATGCATGGAAGATGCAGGCAGCGGTTTGAGAATGATGCTCTGGGAAGGTTCGTAATCTGACCATAGATCGCCATGGCTGCCTCCCGCGGCAATTGAGACTGCAACTCCACCACCCGCATTCTTAGCTTGGTCGCATTACTTGGTGACACCGTCTGTGCTGCCTCCTTGTAGACTGCTATCTCAACAGGGAGACAACTGTTGAACCGCGATGAACTCCCTGTCCAGGCAAGTACTGATACGTCACCCGAACGATGGAGAATTTCCTCCAAGAGCCGTCCAAGGGCAACTGTCCCTTCACCGTATTTAGATTGGAGGTCGCTGGCGAATATTCCAAACAAGGAGTATGCAATATCTTCTTCATGCGTCGCGGTACGCGTCGAAGCTAAGCGTAGTTTCTCGCGCACTCCTAAATCGCCCGGATGAAAGGCAGAGAGCGTTTTTGAAGCGATAGAGACAGCAGAAACCAACTCCGCATGGATGACGGGAGAGTCCCTGTGGTTGAAGTGGGTATCGTTGAGGTATGAGTTCCACTCAGAATCATAGAAGCGGATCACCCTTGGTGCAAGAAGTTCGTGTAACGTCCAAGCACGTGTCATAATGGTTCCTTGCAGGCTATATCCCATTTATGAGAGAACATGACATATTCAAAACACGTTTCAACACCCTGTCGGAATTTATCCCGACCTCGTTCTCCAATATGATAGAAGGTCCTCGTAGATGGGGTCCACTTCGAGTGTAAGGATTTGTAATGGTCCGTGGCAGAGATGTCCCGTTCTAGTGTCAATAAGTACGGGTAGGCGTTGTTTGACGACGTCAGAGATTATGGTTCCTGCGTCTTTATACTTACGATGAACCTCTGGATTGGGAGAGAGCTGGATCTTTGAAAGGACACTGTCTTCGGTTGCCCAGGATCCTTGCGAGTCTGAGTGTATGGCCGTGTCTGTCAACGGGGAAGGTAGAATCTCGTTGTCTTTTGTCCGACAATCAAAACGTGTTTCACCAGAGAAGAAAAGAAATTGTGCGTACATCGATGATATAGCGCTTTGGAAGGACCTCGGAAAGATTCCAGACGGAAAAGCCAAGATGCTCGGCGTTCCGAGATATGCTCGCAAGGACATTGTCGGGAGAAACGGCAAGTGGAAGACAGGAAGAAAGGTTGGATCCAATTTCGGCGAACGTCGCAGCATCCCAAAAC
>JBBPRQ010000768.1:0-15493 GCA_038093095.1 Boletus insuetus | reverse complement strand
TGGCCCTCTGGCGCCTGAAGAACTCGCCATATTCATCAAACTTTCCTACGTTTGTAGATTCTTTGCCAATCACTGCCTTGCTCGCATATTCGAATATGTCGAATTTTCTGGCTCTGTTTTCCGGGATGACACACCGACCGGGCTCCGTCATGACGCTGCTCACAAGACGTCGCGCGAGAGTACGTTGTGCACGCAACTCGCGGCCAAGCAGTCCCTCGCACTCGCCATCGCCAAGACGGTGCGCGTATGCCGCTTTGTCAACTGGGAGCTCGACGACACGGGCTCGTGGGCAGTCCAACTTTTCGCCAACAGGTTCATCAACGCCATATCACACATGAAGCACCTCCGCGAGCTCACGTTTTGCAACAGCTTTGTGGACGCACGACACGGGGATGCGATTGCAACGCTAGGCGCGCTCGAAAAACTCGTATTCGACAGATGCAAATTTGTGCAGGGGAGTGCACATACCAACGTGTCGGAAGACGGCAAGACGATCAAGGTGTCGCATCTTCAAGTGACGGATTGCACTAGGAATTTCCAAGCCATCGTGGCCATTCATCCTCAGGACTTGCGCACTCTTGTCGTGGATATAACGTTCCTCCAGCAAGTTGATTGGGTTGGTCAGTCTGCACTCACGGAGCTCCACCTCTGTCCCGGGCGGGTCTTTTTCTTGACCCGGGGTCGGTATCTTGAGCGGTTGTCTATCGTCTTCGCACATGCACCTCAGTCTCTTGAGGTGCTCAGTATCACGTTTGATGATCGTAGCTCAGATTCACCTGCAGCCGTCGTAAGTCGGACATACTTGCCGAGTGCCTCGCTCGCGGTCGCTTGACTTGCTCCCATAGGTACTTGCCTCAGTCTTGGACATGATTGGTCGTTTCACACAGCTACGCTCGTTCACGCTCAAAGACCACTCGGCCACACCCGGGCCGGAGATGTCGTCCGTGGAGTTTCGATGTATTCTTCGTGACACGTTTGGCCCTACCTCCCGCCTCACGTGTGTCGATATACCGGGGAGGGTTTTTCGTTCAGTGAATGGGGAGTGGTCGGAAGTTGTATAGTACGGCATAGCGTGCCCTGGGGGAAGTCGGTATAGCAATATGTTGGTCTGACTCTTCGTTCCCAAGTATGCATTAGTGGTGATTACTCAAAATGATATCAATGACATAGACACTCGACGACACGGACGACTTGGACATCCATATATCATGATCTCGCAGTCCCGCTGGTATGAGCTCACATGTAGACGTCGCTGACGCTGTCAAGGCCTAGGTAGCGCAATGTCACGGTTACACCGTGACATTGAGTCTGCCTGTCAGGCTCTTGTGGTCGTGAGGTTATATACACAGGAGGGCAATACAAGCAAGGTATGTTGTACAAACGAATGTGGTTGACCGTTAACCTTTGACCTAGTGATGATGAACCCCAGGCAGTGTGCAGAGGTATCAAAGCGTTCCCTAGATGAAACATTGTCCTCACTCTCAGCTCAAGTTCTCCCTGTCTCCATGCTGTTTTTCTTGGTGTAGCTATACCGTACATATCCGCCTTCGAATCGCTCGTTCTGTCATCGCCAGTCGTCGACCTGTCCTTTCATTCTGTCTTTCGTCCCGTTATCCTACTTGTTACAATGTATGTATGACTTTCTGGTAGTGATGATCCGGTCTGGGGAGCTCAGGATGTAGAGACCGCGCGATACCTTGTAAGGATATCGATATCTCTTCGAATAATGGACAACATCGTAGCCCACCGCGATGCGGCGTGGCCACGGGCCGCGTGTGTGTATGTATACAGTAAATAACACTTTTGGCATCGACTCGAGCTCATGGTATCTCGGCATTGCACGCGAGCGCATTGTCGACTCGCGACAAGTTTCACGTTCAGGCACTATGTTGCCATAGGAGCCTGAGTACTCGTATCCAGTTACCGACTACGGCTAGGTACGGAAGTTACGGTTACTAGCCACGATAACAAGTCCTGAGCTCAATAGCAAATGGCGCTAAGTTGGTAGAAGGCAACCGTGGGAGAACCTTCAAACTTGTTCTGGCCGCCTCGAGGATATATATACAGCACACCAACGACGTAGAGGACATCTCAACTGCTAGGACGTGTTCCGGCTGATCCTCCCAGCAGCTGTTATCGCAGCCTTCCCTGGCACGAAGGCGGCTGAGCTAACACTTCGCATGACGCTTGGTTCATAGGCATGTCACTATTCAAATGGTCTAGTGAGTTCATGACCATGTTTCTTACTTCATAGACCGTTTTTACTTCTCAACAGCTCCGGCACGAAAGAGGGAAGATCACAACCTGCCTCTCATACCAAACAAGATATATCTCCACGTGTTTGAACACATTGCTCCACCCACTGGCCCTCTGGCGCCTGAAGAACTCGCCATATTCACCAAACTTTCCTACGTTTGTAGATTCTTTGCCAATCACTGCCTTGCTCGCATATTCGAATATGTCGAATTTTCTGGTTCTGTTTTCCGGGATGACACACCGACCGGGCTCCGTCATGACGCTCACAAGACATCGCGCGAGAGTACGTTGTGCACGCAACTCGCGGCCAAGCAGTCCCTCGCACTCGCCATCGCCAAGACGGTGCGCGTATGCCGCTTTGTCAACTGGAAGCCCAACTGCGCAGGCTCGTTGGCAGTCCAACTTTTCGCCAACAGGTTCACCAACGCCATAACACACATGAAGCACCTCCGCGAGCTCACGTTTTGCAACAGCATTGTGGACGCACGACACGGGAATGCGATTGCAACGCTATGCGCGCTCGAAAAACTCGTATTCGACACATGCAAGTTTGTGCAGGGGAGTGCACATACCTACGTGTCGAAAGACGTCAGGGTGAAGGTGTCGCATCTTCAAGTGACGGGTTACACTGGGGATTTCCAAGGCATCGTGGAAATTCATCTTCCGTACCTGCGCACTGTTGTCCTGTCAATGGATGATATAACGTTGTCCCAGCCAGTTTATTGGCTCGATGGGACTGCACTCACAGAGCTCCACCTTTGTTCCAAACGATTATTTTTCTTGGGCCACGACTGGCACTTTAAGCAGTTGTCTATCGTCTTCGCACATGCACCTCAGTCTCTCGAGGTGCTCAGTATCACGTTTAATCGCACGTTTGCACAGCATCCTCGTAGCTCAGATCCATCCGCCCCCGTCGTAAGTCGGACATGCTTGCCGAGTGCCTCGCTCGCGGTCGCTTGACTTGCTCCCATAGGTACTTGCCTCAGTCTTGGACATGATTGGTCGTTTCACACAGCTACGCTCGTTCACGCTCAAAGACTACTCGGTCACACTCTGGCCGGAGATGTCGTCCGTGGAGTTTCGATGTATTCTTCGTGACACGTTTGGCCCTACCTCCCACCTCACGTGTGTCGATATACTGGGAAGGGTTTTTCGTTCAGTGAATGGGGAGTGGTCGGAAGTTGTATAGTACGGCATAGCGTGCCCTGGGGGAAGTCGGTATGGCAATATGTTGGTCTGACTCATCGTTCCCAAGTATGCATCAGTGGTGATTACTCAAAATGATATCAGTGACATTGAAACTCGATGACACGGACGACTCGGACATCCATACATCATGATCTCGCAGTCCCGCTGGTATGAGGTCACACGTAGACGTCGCTGACGTTGTCAAGGCACAGGCAAACTCAAACATCGTAGCCCACTGCGATGCGGCGTGGCCACGGGCCGGCCGAGATCTCTGCGTGTGTGTATGTATACAGTAAATAGCATTTTCAGTGGTATCGACGAGGTGGTAAGTATCTCGGCATTGCGCAGTTCTGTTCCCATAGGCGTACTGATATCCATGTTGGAGCACGGTTACGGGCGAGAGGAAGACCTCGCACGAGATGGGGGTCGAGAGTCAGGGTTTGAACAGTTGTCCCTTACTGTATGTACAGATCCCACTATGTTTCCTTTTATGGACACCGCTCGCGTACTTGCATGTCCAAGTCGCTCCTGCTTTCCTCCGCTCTCGCACCATTCGACTGGAGGTAAGCTCCATAGTTACATTCACCCTTTTCTGCCATACTGACATGGTCTAGTATCCACTGTCTCTGTCTAGCACGTCCGATTTTATCACAGGTTGTCTTAAATATGCTACTACTCGATAGCTAGTGTAATCTCATTGATTACATAGTAGTAAATCATCGAGGCCGCAATTCGGTTACCAACAACGGGTAGGGTACAGAAGTTACACTTACTAGCCACGATAACTCTGCCACGGCGCTTGGTTCATAGGCATGTCACTATTCAAATGTTCTAGTGAGTTCATGACCATGTTTCTTACTTCATAGACCGTCCCAACTTCTCAACAGCTCCAGCACGAAAGAGGGAAGGTCACAACCTGCCTCTCATACCAAACGATATATATCTCTACATATTTGATTACTTTGCTCCACCCACTGGCCCTCTGACGCCCGGAGAACTCGCCATATTCATCAAACTTTCCTACGTTTGTAGATTCTTTGCCAATTACTGCCTTGCTCGCATATTCGAATACCTCCATTTTTCTGGCTCTGTTTTCCGTGATAACACACCGACCGGGCTCCGTCATGACCCCGCTCACAAGACATCGCGCGAGAATGCGTTGTGCACGCAAATCGCTGCCAAGCAGTCCCTCGCACTCGCCATCGCCATGACGGTGCGCGTATGCCGCTTTTTCAACTGGAAGCTCGACGACACAGGCTCGTGGGCAGTCCAACTTTTCGCCAACAGGTTCATCAACGCCATATCACACATGAAGCACCTCCGCGAGCTCACGTTTTGCAACAGCATTGTGGACGCACGACACGGGAATGCGATTGCAACGCTCGGCTCGCTCGAAACACTCGAGTTCGACGCATGCGAGTTTGTGCAAGCGAGTGCAGTTACCAATGTGTTGGAAGACGGCAAGGGGGTCAAGGTGTCTCATCTTCAAGTGACGGGTTGCACTGGGAATTTCCAAGCCATCGTGGCCATTCATCCTCAGGACTTGCGCACTCTTGTCGTGGATATGACGTTCCCCCAGCAAGTTGATTGGGTTGGTCAGTCTGCACTCACGGAGCTCCACCTCTGTCCCGGGCGGGTCTTTTTCTTGACCCGGGGTTGGTACCTTGAGCGGCTGCGTATCATCCTCGCACGTGCACCTCAGTCTCTCGAGCTGCTGAGTATCACGTTGGATGATGGTCTGGGGACGAAATACATACTCCTTCGCACGTTCGCACAGCATCCTTGTAGCTCAGATCCACCTGCAGCCGTTGTAAGTCGGACATACTTGCCGAGTGCCTCGCTCGCGGTCGCTTGACTTGCTCCCATAGGTACTTGCCTCAGTCTTGGACATCATCGGTCGCTTCACAAATCTACGCTCGTTCAGGCTCAAAGACCACTCGGTCACACCCGGGCCGGAGATGTCATCGAGGTGTCGATATATCCTTCGTGACACGTTTGGCCCTACCTCCCGCCTCACGTGTGTCGATATACTGGGGAGGGTTTTTCGTTTAGTGAATGGGGAGTGGTCGGAAGTCGTCTTATAGTACGGCGTGGGTGCCTTGAGGATGGCAACGAGTATTTTGGTCTGACTCATCGTTCCCAAGTACGCATCAGTGACAACTACATGGACGACTTGGACATCTATATATCATGATATCGCAGTCCCGCTGGTATGAAATCACACGTAGACGTCGCTGACGTTGTCAAGGTCCAGGTAGCGCAATGTTACGCCTCTTTTGCCATGTACACACACACGAGGGCAACACGAGCGAGGTATGTTGTACAAACGAATGTGGTTGACCGTTAACCTAAGTGATGATGAACGCCAGACAGTGCGCATAGGTCCTATGAGTCCTAGTAATTGAACCGTTCCCTAGATGAAACATCGTCTCTGAACTTTGGGGCATCAATGATCGCTGGATCGTCACGGGAACCATCTCCCGAATCAAAGACCCTCATAGGAACCAAGCTTGACGGCCGTCCAGTCCGATCAACTGTCACGATTTCAATCTGTGCCAGCTTCATGTCAGAAACAATTTCCATAAAGAAAGGCGTAATCGTACCTGTGTGCGACTCCTTGCTGTGGTCTCTCCATTAACCTCATTTCCGAACAGAATATTATCGCGGACGGATGAGGTAGCCTTCCACCCTCCGCGGGCATTCAGTGTGGAAAGGAGTGAATTTGAATACAATTTTGACAGGGCCAGGTCCCAGATGAAATTCCTAAAAAAACGAGGGGGGACATGATCAGGGATTGCGCCCTCACCCGCGCCAAGAGCTCACAATGTCGCATTCTAGATAAGGAGAAACTTAGATGTGAGGGCCTTGATCTGAGGAATGCTTCACTCACTTTGAATATCAGGAACAACAATATGTCAAGCGAGGCAGACACAGCGGTGATTAACCCGGTCTGCACAGCCACTGGGCAATTTTGTTTGGTTCAAATGCAACATTTTTCTTACACAAAAGAACAAACTTACTTCGGATAATCTTGTTGATAAGATTATCTGTCGCAGCAAACCCCGTGCGCTGCCTTGACTATCCAACAGTGAGGACCACGTCGATAACACAGCCTATATGCTTACCAAGATATAAACTAGTGATGCTGTAATGACGATATCTGCGGCGCTCGAGGCTGCTAGCCAAGTAATTGGAGCAGGATGAAATCTTGGGAACTGAGCGTATTCATTGATGATAGAAACCGCGACCGTGGTTGCGATACCACCAACTGTGATTGAGCCGAGATAACAACGTTGGACGTGTACGAAACGTGCGTTTCAACTCACAGAACCCAACGATGGCGAAGAAACCAATGATAGCAGGCACGATCATCGACCTACTCATGATTCTGACGCGCCACGCAATGAAGAGCTGGACTGGCAAGGAGATCATCACCTATTGACAAGTATATTAGTTGACGATGTATTTGAGGCATTCCTCTAGACCTACTGTCAACGCGGGGTCTTGGGCACCCAGTCAATAAGCGCTGACAGATGATACACAAATTCAAGGTTCCGTACCTGCTGATAGCACTGGAATATCAAGTGAGCTCAAACGACTTGAAACAGTGGGGCTAATTCTTACTTATGGGTGCAACTGTAACCGCCCGCTGAGTACCTGCATGACGCCACTTCAGAATCGTCCAGGGGGGTCACTGAGAAATAAAATTACCGTAACGGATGATGAGAGGCTCATACATCATGACGACATTGCACATGGTGTTCAACGTCTCGCAGAAGACCAGATAGAATACCTGTTTCCAATTGGAATTCAGTTTCACGTCTAGTGAGGCTGAGTGAAATAACGTACAAATATCTTGAACCACCGCGGATCCCTATGGTATTTCGATGTTATCTGACGTGGAAGGCCGGAAGGGTTTAGCGACAGATTCTTACCCCTTGTACGTCTGGAAGTACATCAAACTCTGGGGAGAACGACGTGCATTGAGTAAGTTGATCGCCCACTTTTAATAGATGAACATGCCTGTACTATCATCGTCTGCATTTACTCGTTTCAGCTTTACGACCAAGAACAATCGTACTAGTAGAACCATGTATGCTTACACCGTATAGGATACAATTCAAGAAGACGCCGATAAGCATTGGCCCGAATCTAAAACGAAAGGGATGAGAAACAGCACAAAGAACGATGGGATTGTAACTCACAGTAGCTCGACACCCCCAGCCATGTCCGACAAGGGGACTTTGTGAAGGAGAGCGCACGAATATTGAAGTACGCTAGAGTGGTACTTATACGTTTCCAGAGCAACAACGGATTGTCGTGACTACTCTGGGCCAGTCAGGCCAGACACTCGGCTAGGCCCTATAGTCGGTTAGTTGCTATACCTGATCTGAGAAGCACAGGCACGTAGCATATCATGACGACCCCTTGACTTAAGGTTGTACCTAATTCAAATTCAAGGAGAGTTCGGTGGGTCGTCAATCTCGCCAAGAAGTTCCGGACTTTGGCAGGGTCGAGAGCATGTTGAGAGTTAGTCGATGCAGTATCATTTCGGTACGGACAGTTCGGGCCTCCGACTCGTTCGGACGACAACTGAGACTTCAAATAAAATCATCGCAGTGTAACACAGCCTTTCAAGTCAAATGTTCTGACCTCACCTATTAGAGTAAAGTTAAGTCAGAATCGCAATCGAGTGCTGCTTAGTAATGAACTTGAACGACTGATTCATCACGTTCAACATCAAACAGGAACCGCCGCGAAACTCTGGTTGAGGTCATCTGGGAATTGAACTTTCCGAGCGTCCGAACTCAAGACATGGGACAAATCTTCAAAGGACGACAGCTTTGAGGTATAGTGTTTGAGTGCTGTGACAACAATGAGTATAGGGACCCTTGCACGCAACAGAGATGGACCAATGCCGTCGTGATCCTTTGGTGCGATTCCGGACCCATTATCAATGACCTCGATTGTTTTGA
Source organism: Boletus insuetus (assembly GCA_038093095.1). Lineage (NCBI taxonomy): Eukaryota > Fungi > Basidiomycota > Agaricomycetes > Boletales > Boletaceae > Boletus > Boletus insuetus. Next base: position 7,073 of record JBBPRQ010000768.1, on the reverse strand, counting down.
GTCCATAGTGTTGAAAGTGGACCTCTGGGCACGCTGTGGACGGTAGTGGTGGATGGGCCAAGGATGGACCTATCGATGGATGTTGCGCTTGCGTCGAGGCTGTTCTCGATGAGTTCTTTGACTGGCTGTCTGCAGGTCACTGACGACCTGTCCTGAGCTGATGTGGTGGACCGAGTGTGCATCGATCGCTCTGATACTCATGGCGGTTTCCTGTGTGCAAGGTGGCGCAGCAGATGAGCGTCGGGGCGGGATAGCGGCGGGTGCGTGACGAGTGACTGACGGCTTCGTCGGCAGGGTTGGGGCGGAGCCCAAACTTTGTTTGAGTTCTGTAAGCCGTTCGGACAGCTCCGAGGACAGCTCGGATGTTCGGAAAGTTCAATTCCCAGACTTTTTCAAAGGACTCGTTTGGGGTACAACAGGCACCATGACTTGCTGCTGTCGAGTGCCTCCTGGTAAAGGCGACGGGTACTGTCATGAATAAGGAGTTGTCATCCCGATGCTAACGCTCACTCCTGACTGGTCTTAGACTGTTGGAAATCGAAGATCACTGGTACTATGTAGTTGTTCAAGGTCTCGGCAACAGACTTGGGTGCCTGCCATGCGGCGGGCTTCGAGTCCGAGACCAATTTAAATTTTGTGTCGATCTCCGCTGTCGTCGGGCACGACGAACGACACATTGGAAAAATCAAGGATATTTCACCATGGCTCGGCCCTGCTCTCGGTAGACTACGCAGCCGAAGATTCCGGCCCCGCTGACTACCAGCTGAGCCCGGACAAGGAGGATGGAGGTCTGTCGGCAGTTGTGATACAGCAACACTTGTACCAGCACTAACCTCTACTTCAGAGTCCAAACATCCATAATAAAAGACTCAGTCACTTACAGGCTGTATATCAGAGGAAACCTGAAATCGCAGGGCCGCAGGCTTCTCGATCAGCACATTGACGGATCCAGGTTCGGTACCTTGGCAGGCTGTCGGTATTCACGAGACTGCCAAGCTTGAACGTGGATTGGTATGTACTACATACCCCGCGCCGTTCCGTCCGACTTCGTGATATAGATTGGCAATCAATATTTCAACCGTGTATCTCGCGACTTCCACCCCCGTTGGCAATCAAGCTGGATCACAGGACTCCCCATCCCTGGCACCACCAGGAGATGATAGAACGCGGCAGCACGATCCACCTTTAGCCCCTTAAATTTGAACCAGGGGCATCCAAGATCATTGAAACATTGACGTGTGAATCTCGTCGACACGTATAATAATCGCACATAGCGGGCTCGATATTCCGCGCACTTCTCCCTCGAGACAGTTTCCTTGTCGAATATGGCTGGCGGTGCTGATTCCCTGTGAGTCACGATGTCATTGTGCTAGAACCGTTTCTCATCCCTTTGATTCTAGCTTCGGACCAATGCTTCTTGGAGTATTTTTGAATTGTATCCTGTATGGCGTAAGCAAGCTTGACCCTACCCTCGTTTCTGAACATAACCTGAAGCAGGAAAATGCAGATTGTGGTGATACAGGCACGAAATCTATTCCAGCACAAGGGGTTTGCTGAACACTCGACAGACTTATGTATATTTTCAGACGTACAAGGGGTATGAATCCGTCTATAAATCCTCCCGGGACACAGGACTGAGATGTTAAGAAACCGTAGGGATGCGCGGTGGATCAAGATATTTGTGAGCCATACCACTTAGTCTCGCTGTGCATGAGTCCGAGTTTCGATTGCGGAAGGTCCTCTACCTGCTGTTCTGTGAGACATTGAACACGGCATGCGACACCGGCGTGGTGTTTGAACCTCTCATCTTCCATTATGGTGACTCTACTCCCACCTATGATATCCATGAAAGATACTCAAAGTCGGATCACGCAGGTAGCCCGCAGGTGTTTATTATTAGACCCATCAGTGAGAGTCAGATTCACTATTGAAATACATTCGGGCTCATGTGGAGTTCCAGTGCTAGTGGCAGGTAAGCAGTCTCGAACCTAAATGCTATAGGACAACGTCCATTGAATGGTCACCCCAAGACCCCGCATTGACAGTACGCCTAGAAGAATCAATGTCGTTACTTGGAAGCTCATGTTCTCATTTATAGGTGATGATCACTATGCCCGTGCAGCTCTTCATCGCGTGGCGTGTCAAGATTATGAATAAATCGATAGTCTTGCCTGCTATCATCAGTCTCTTTGCCATTATCTCGTTCGGTAAGATGGATTCTACATTTCACACAAGGCTGTTGTAATTGCTTCACCACAGTTGGTGGCGTCGCAACCTCGGTTTCGGTTGCTCGCTCCAACGAATATCCTCTTTTCCCAAAATTTTTAGGTGCCATGACCACATGGCTAGCGTCCTCGGCCGCTGCAAATGTCGTTATCACGGCGTCGCTAGCGCATAAGTTGGTGTGTATCATCAACGATTTCATTATTGGTGACTCAATTTCAGCTAGCTGCGCCGACGCACGGGGTTGGCAGCGACAGATGATCTCATTGACAAGATTATCCAGGGTGAGTTTGTTCCTCGTCATGTCAAAAAGCCTTGGATAATCCCAACCAACACAGTGACCGTGCACACTGGCTTGATCACAACTGTGTCTACCCTGATCGACGTGACGTTACCTGCGATAGTGGCTGTAAGTAAAGCTTTCTCACCATGTGCACATCTGAACTCTTTGGCATCTAGCATACGACAGTGTGAGCACTGGCAGCCACTGAACAAGGAAGCAGTACCTGACTTTTTTTCTTCCTTCAGGAATTACATATGGGGGTTTTCTTTGTCGAAGTTATATTCAAATTCACTCCTTTCCATATTGAATGCCCGTGGAGGGTGGAAGGCCACTTCAACATACAGGGATAATGCTCTATTCGGACGCGAGACTGGTGGAGAAAGCATGGCAAGGAGTCGCACACAGGTATTGTTTTAGCAGTTGTGCAGGTCAATCTTTTTAACTCTCGAACTCGTACAGATACAAGTTGAGATCGTGACCGTTCATGATCGCCACGTGGACAGACTTGAAAACATGATTCCCTTGGTCCCTGATTCTGCAGCATGTGATCATCACGAGGATTCCGCCTCAGCGATCACCATTGCACAAAACGTTGTAGACAAAGTGTGACGTGCGCCGCCCGGTGTCATCATTCAGTTGGCTTGTTCACTTTAACACAGACTCTTCTAGCACTTGCTCCTGTACATCATGATCCACCTTCACCAACTTTCATCAATTTGATGGCGATCCACTGGGTGGTTTGCCAACTTGAGTACTGTCAGAGTATCACTCCGCACCTGACAGTGTAGATGAGCTTGAAAGGTAGTCAGTCGCGGGACGGGTCATACACCTTCAATGCAACTCCGTCAAGAATGTGACTGCTCGGCACTCAGTACTCAGCGCTAAGCGAGCACGTACCGTGCACGTACCGTGCACATTCGTCCGACTCTTCCTTTTCTTCCTCCTTTCAAGGGTTCAATTCTGCCATAGCGGCAACTGGGCCAACGCCCACGGTGGGTACGCCCCCTGCACCGACGTCCGGATGCTCAATAAGCCTCACGCAGCGTACCTAACTTCCGTACCGTCTAGTACGCTTCTATGGGAGTTTCATACGCCATGATGATAATTCATTAATGATACAATTCCACATTCATGCGTCCTGAGCGTTTGGGTTACCAACATCGATCAATACCACCCAGATCACTTCCTGCAAATCGAATCATACAACCTTCCATGCCCAGAAGGGGCCTTGATTCACGCCAAACTGAGCATCTCTCAGGAACCACATCACATTCAGAATCACTTACCAAGTGGATCCGCTCTTTCATGTTCCGCTCCTGTCCACATCCCGAGGACCCCAACTGCACTCCCGATCCCACCGACCTGAACCGCCTCGCTCGACCATTCTGGCGTCGACGATTCCGACAAGCCTGATTCCTGTGTGTATGTGTCCTAAAGTGTCAAACGAGCCAGATGACGGGTGTGAAGATTGAGCAAATATGAAACAAAGGTGCAACTAACCATCTGCCATCTCACTTCGCCCCCTCCAATGAGCTGCACTATTCCCTTGACTTTCCGCCCGTCCTCCATACCGCGATCGGAGCCAACGGCAGCACCAGAAAAATGGATTATAGGTGGAGGACGGAAGTAGCCCGTGCAAACGCCTGTCTTGTGCCGTCTATTGTCAGGGGAGAGTACGTTGATGTTGTCACGATCGTCGGTGTCATAGACTGGCATCAGCCCCGCGCGTGTATACCCGGTGATCCGAAGTTCCATGGGGATGATACGACACGCTTCTTGTGTACCAAGAGTTAGGAATTTAGTAGAATCGAGCTGTACGACATGCGGTCAGGAACGGCTGACTGGCGAGAAGCTGACACACACATTGAAGACTGTTTATGATAAACGACCGAATGCATTAGTACTTTGTAAACGCCGCTAATGAAAGTGAACAGTTTTTGGCGAACTGTGGCATACAACGAGTAGCAGGCGGAAAGAAAACCAAGTGATCTGGGTTGAGGAGGCAACACTCACATAGTAATTCTCTGTAATCCATCCAACACACGCAACGTCTACGAACCGGGTCATTGTCAGTTCGTCGTCGATAAAAACAAGCATGCAGTATGGATGTCTGGCATGGTGTCAAGGCATTAAGCCGGCACGAGAAGCAGCGCAAACGGTGGAGTGCACACGTGCCAACCGGAATACGGATTGCTTGTGCTTGCCTATATGCTCTTCTCCCGTGTTGCGTCTGAAGCATGCACTCCCCCTCCCCTCCACAAAAAAAACGTTGGCGCGACTCACTTCCAAATTCCAGCAACCCCTGCCCAATCCCACCCTTCGCATGCTTCGCCCTCGGAGCCGAACCTCCAATCTCCAGCGCCAAGTGCAGGTACGGAAGCAGATTTCTTGCTGTCTTTTCCCTTGCCCTTCCCTTTGTACTCGGTCGTGGAAGTAACTCCAATCGGTTTCTCAAGCTGATGAGGTTGTTTCACAATCCTCGTATTCCTTGATCCGATATTGCCTTCCAACGATGACGGCGCCGCGTCCGCACCCTTATCGATGCCTCTCTTTGCAGTCTGCTGTCCCTCTATCCATCCGCTCCAGTATCCACACGTGCTACCTAATCTCGCAACCTCGAGATTTTGGAACTGAGAGAGTATGTCCGCCAGTTCCAAAGCGCTGGGATTGGTGCTGTCCGCGGAAATACCGCTCGGCGCAGTAGCAGTTGACGACGAAACAGGGGAAAAGGAGGAAACTATGGAAGTAAGTGTGGCATGAACATCGTTTTGACACTCGAGGGCCACGAGGGAGAAAAGGTGGACAGCGCACCTAATTCAGAAGATCCCACCCGCGTCCGCAAAATCTCGTCTTCGTCTTCCCAAAACGTACCTACCCCTCCAGCCCTGACCTCAGACGCGGGCTGCGGTACATCGTCACTGATCTCTTTTCCAAATAACTCCTTCAGATTCGCTTCCACGACAATGCGTGCGCTGGCGAGGAACGCATAATCAGGCCTGAGATGATGAGGCTTGATTTCGCGTGGAGATACCGAGTAGTTAGGTCGTAGACGGGGGTTAGAGCGGCGAGTCCTACGGCGTGAGGACGTCGAGGTAGGATCGGAGGTGGGTTCAACGTCGGCAGTGACAGCGGAGGCGAGGATGAGGGAGATGAGTGGATGTTCAGGTTCTGTCGGTTCTGTGTCCATCTCCATATCAGCATCTACCGTGTCCTTGGTACCTATGGTTTGCTCGGGCTCTCTGTCCTCGCTCCCAAAGGGAGCGAAAGAAGTTTGTCCGTGGTCCGCTGGGTCGTGCCAATCTTCGTCTTCGCTATCGTCTGATGTTGGATCCGAGTCGAACTCATCAGGTTCGATCTCTGCACCCATAGACCATGCAAGAGTGCCTAGACGGTGGATCCAACCGCGTCCAGGCACATCACCACTCGCACTCGCGTCCTTTCCATCCTCCTGAGATTTACCCACCCTATCGTCACCAGGTCTACTTGCTCCAGGTGTTTTGATAGGAACCCTGGTCACAACCTGGTAAGGCCCCCACAACCGATCATCACGAAGATATTGCATATCATAGACCCTCCTCCTTGCGAGAATGCGTGCGTCTGCGTATTGCTGCGAAGGGGTAGGAAATGGCTTTGGAGTCCGACGTCTGGATTGCCCGCCCAACTCGCGGTGATCGTTCTCTTCCTCATCCTCCTCCTCCTCTGTCCCCAGGTCCGAATCTTCCTCGGCGTCATGCCCACTGTCCTTCAGCCCCTCCATGTCCGCGGAAGCGGCACGATCGGAAACGAACTCGGGCGCAGTATCAAGTGCACATGTCGAAGTAGAGGTGAGAGGCGGTGGTATTGGTACAAAGCCAGTGATACAAATGATCCGATGAAAAACGTCTCCGAGCGGGTCACCCCCCCAATACCGAGCTGCAGACAAAAACGGCGTATACGCCGGCAATCCCCGCACGTTGATGGCGTGTGAAGGGAGGAGCGTGCGCACGAGCTGCGGGGGCAGCGATGGTGTTGGAATCGGCGCCCGTTCAACGGTCTCCCCCAGGCCGCCGCCCAGCACACGAGACGCATGCGGGCCGTAAATCATTCGTCCGAGACGCACGCCACTACGGGACTCGTCAAAGGCAGAGATGCCGCTCGCTGTCACGATGAGGAGGGGCGGCATCGGCGGTGCGTTCGTCATACGCTCCCGCCTATCACCCACCCCGGACCCGATGTTCCCGGTGGGGTACGGGGAGACCTTGACGGGCGTGAGCACCTTGAGTGCAATCGGCGGCGTCGCCGGAAAGGGTTGGAGAGTCAACAGTGTGTCTAGTATAGTCGAGAGCACCGACAGGGAGGTCGTACGCCACTCTGCCAGTATGTTGGCGTCCTTTGGTGTCTCGGAGTCGTCAGCGAGACAGATGTTGCGGCGCCATGCCTTGAGCCATCTGTCTGCAGATACCCGACTGCGGTATGTATACGAACTCTGTCAATCCCCTTACCGATCCAAATGGTTTTGCACTTGGAATGAAGCTAAACAAAAGCTTCGCATAGTCCATGACCTACAACCCTTGAACAAGATTAGTAT
>JBBPRQ010000767.1:0-15548 GCA_038093095.1 Boletus insuetus | reverse complement strand
CTGATTGGCTAGCCAAGTGAATGATTGGTAATATTGTCTTGGTGATTACTCATCCAATTCTGAGGCTGTGCACAAGGGACAGAAACTCTGCACAGGTATAAGGCTGTGTGTATCCTAGAAGACCTCAAAACCTTATGCTATGCTGCAAGAACATGTGACTCTAGAGCTGTGCAGATGAAACAATGCACTACATGATTAGGTAATCTACATAGGGGCTTCCCTATTTACAGGAGGCTAATAAAGTGTATGATTCTTAGTGTAGTAAACACTAGTGTGAGGCGCTTCAGAGGAGATTTGTGAATATCTCTTGAAGGGTTTGGAATGAGAAAATGAAACTTGGAAGATAGGTAGCTAGTATAGTGGACTACCTGTAAATGAAATATCAGAATTTTCCAACCATTGATTAGGCTGGAAATCTAAGGGTTTGTGTCCTGACTCAGCACAATATTGATTTTGTGTAGGTCATTGAGTGTAGCCACAATCCCATACTTTAAATGAATTTACAATGTGGCTCATTGGCAAGAGGTTTTGTGAGTATGTCTGCCATCATGTCCTTGGTGGAAACATACCAGACTACCACTTCTCCCTTTCCAACTATGTCATCCCAGATGAAATGGTACTTTTATTGAATGTGTTTAATCCAGGCTCGGAACTGTGGATCACAATAGAGGATGATGGCTGCTTGGTTGTCACAAAATAGTTCTGTAGGAGCTTGCTGAGAATGTCCAATTTCATCAAAGAAGGCCCAGAGTCAGGCCAAGTATTGTCCAGCATTGCTAAGTCTGATGTACTCTGATTCTGTAGTGGAGAGTGCTACCATGCTCTGTTGTTTGCTGGACCAGGAAATGGCACCACGATTGCTGATGAAAACAAAACTGGAAGTGGAACGGAAGTTGTCTGGGTCCTGAGACCATTCAGCATCAGAGTATTCATGGAAATCCATATCTGTGGAAAGCTCCATATCCTTGGTAGCCTGGACATATCATACATAGTACACGTTTTGCTGCCTCCCAATGAATGTGTTTGGGTTTGGCACTGAAACAGTTGAGTGTGCCTACTGCATAAGCAAGGTCCAGGTGAGTTCTGAGCATGAGATACATCAATGACCCTATGACTGTGAGGTATGAAACCTGTTTGTCTTTGATAATCATTTCCGGAATGGTCTGGTCATTGTTTGGGTCAATTGCAGATAGCTGGGAGTTGTGTGCCATAGGGGTCCATGCTGGTTTGCATGTAGACATGCTGGTGCATTCCAGGACTGTTCAGAAGTATTGTGATTGGGACAAGGATATGGTCTGAAGTTTTTGGTCTCATTTCACTTCAATTCCCAGAATAAATTTGGCTTCCCCAAGATCATGCATTTTGAAAGCAGCTGAGAGTTTTGCTTTTATGGAGTCCATGAACTTTTGGGTGGTAGCAGCTAGGAGTAGGTCATCGACATAGATGACTAGAAAACAGATTTGGCCATCTTTCTGGAATACATAGAGGCATGTCTCTGCATCTAAGTGACAGAATCTGAGTTCTCTGAGCTTCTGGTCCAGGGTTTTGTTCCAAGTCCAGCCTGCTTGTTTGAGTCCATACAAGGAATGCTGGAGTTTCCAACAATATCCAGGTTAAATTGAAATATCTGTTGAAGGTGACATGTATAGGTCCTTCTGTAGTTCTCCATTGAGGAATGCTGTAGATACATTCATCTGATCCAACTTCAGGTCATGTTTGGCAGCCAAGGCAATTAGGGTTTGGACAGAGTCAAGGTTGGCTACCAGAGCAAAGACTTCCTGGTAATCCACTCCCTCCTTTTGTGTGAAGCCACAAGTGATAATCCTGAGTTTGTAGCATTCAATGTTTCCAGACTGATTCTGTTTGATTCAAAATACTGGTTTGGAGGTGATTGGAGTTACTCCTTCCAGAATAAGTACAGTTTTATAGACATGGTTGGAGTTGAGACTTTGGAGTTCATCTTCTAGGGCAGATTTCCATAGCTTCTTGTCTGAACCTGAGAAGGCTTCCTTCAGGGTGTTTTGAAGTGCCCCATCAGAGGATGAGCTTGCAGACCCAGCAAATATGAAATCCTCTAGTGATGCTGTAAATGCACCAGAGACTTCTGGGTCATCTTCTGGTGGTTCTGGTGGTTCCAGTGATTCCAGAGTTGGTTCTGGATTGTGTGGCTGTGCTTCCTCCTTGAGATTTGCTTGCTGCTCAGCTTCTGCCTGTATGGTGCAGTCATACTCTTTGTTTTTGTTGGCTGCTAGCTGTTGTCAGTTACTTCATTGTATGGCTGGTGGAGCAATAGGTGCAGCTAGAATAGCAGCCAGAACAGGAGCTGGAACAGGAGCTGGAACTTCATGTAAGTGGAGTTGATCCAGGCATTCAGCAAGTTTCTCAATGCTAGAACTGGGAGGTCATTCTGGGACTGCAGAAATGTCTCCCACTGGTCCAGGGTTAAGTTGGTGGTCATCATCATCATCATCCTGCTCTGGAATTAAGCCCTCCCACTGTCTCTCAACAGCAGGATTACATGGAGCAGATTCTGTACTGGAGATGGTTCCAGATTCATTAAAAATGACATGATGACTGGAAATAATTGTTTGATGTTCAATGTTGAGAAGTTTGTAGACTTGTTGTCCATGAGTGTACCCAATCATAATGCATTTCTTCCCATGTGATCGGAATTTATCCCCCCACTACTCCTTGGGTGTATAGGCATAGGCTGGACATCCAAAGGAGCAGAAGAGAGTCAGATCAACATGGCAATTGAAGAAGATTTGATAGGTTACTTTTCCATCAAGACCAGAGGTTGGACTGCATGCAGAAACATAGGCAGTAGTGGACATGACATCAGCCCAGAATGATTTCAGGAGTTTGGTGTAATGCACAGCGAAGTGTTGACAAAGCATGCTGTGATATGGGTCAAAGAAGTGTAGCACAAAAGGACAGAAGGGTGACGAGGGAACACTAAAGGATGGTGCAAAGCTTTGAGATAGTGCAAAGCCTAAGCTGGTCTCTCCTATCCTAGGTATGACGAAGCACTTACTAGAACTTGGAGGTGGCTAGAAACAACACTAATATTGCATAGGATTGGCTTAAGGGGAAATACATGGTGAGTGAAGCAAGACTATTTATACAATAGGCTCCTGGTCCATGCAAGAGATAGAAAAGGAAATAAAGGAACAGAAGCCTGAAGGTGTTCCGTCTTCATACAAGTATGACTTGATGCACAGCAGCGAGTCATATTTAAGTATAGGTGTGCAGCATGAGTATGAAATACAAACAGAGTTCCGCAAAGGAGAAGTCTGAATAAGGCAATGTGGAACAGAGGTGAAATGGAAGTCTATATAGGGTATTGGGGCAGGGCACCATGTGAGTTATAAAAGAAAAGAAATTGAAAAACATATCTGGTAATGTGGAGGACAACTCCACTACAAATACAACTGTGTATGGTGAGAGAATGAGTCTGTGGACAAGAGAACTAATAAGTGTAGTGAGAAAATATGTACCCCCTTAGTAGACCATAACATTACCCCCTTCATATGGTTGAAGCACCTGTGAGACCCTTAAAATTCCTCTCCTTCGTTGGTTTGGTAGTCAGTCAGGTTGTAGTCATCAAGTGGGTTGCAGTGAGTAGGGCAAAACTTGTCAGAGTGGCCCAATTCTCCACAAAGGAGACAGCAACAGTGAGGACAGAGGGCCTGGATGTGGCCAGGAGTGGTGCAATGGCAGAGAGGACATTCATAATGTGGACAGTTGGCTCAAAGGTGACCTCGTTCATTGCAGGTGAAGCAGTGGATGAGAGTGGGATGAGTGGGGGGAGTTGGGAGATGGTCTACATTGTTTGGGTAGGAGGAGGAGAAACTGGGTGATGGTGAGGGACTTGCTGTAAAGTCCTTATTATAGCAACTGGAGGAGGGGAACAGAGTTGTCTGTCTCTGCTTTCCTTGATTTTCCTGAGAATGTTTGCCCACAGCTCATATGGCAGAAGAGGGTAGGCTGAATGAAACATTTCCACCATGCTGTTTGAGGTATGAGAATGGCAGGTAGGAGTGGGAGTTGTGGGGTATTCTTGAGCAGGAAGAATGTTGGCAGGTTCAGGGGTAGGGGTTTCCCATCTAAGGAGAGGGACAGTGGTAAGGAAGATGAGGACATCAGGGTGGTTGGTAGGGAATTCTCCAACATTTCTGGGATGAGAATTACCGCCAGGTCCTTCAGAAGCAATAGTACTTCCCTCTTGGGAAGGTGGGCAAGTGGCTGGTGTTAGCGGAGGTGGAATAGGGAGTGGAAGACAGTCAGAATGGGAGTTGGAGAATGTGGAGGGAGAGTCTGGGGTGATGGTGGAGTCATTAGCCCAGAGAGGTCCAGGTTTCCATACTCTAGGATAATCCCAGGCTCAAGTATTCCTATCCCATGGATGGTTGGGGTCATTCTCCAGATAGTATTCTTGGAAGTTGGCAGGTAGAGTGTTGAAGATGGAACAAAGTACGTGATTGAAGAGGGGTCCTGGAAGTTCATGGAAGACATCATCAAATCCATGGTCATGGAGGGTGTCCAGTATGGCATCTCTTGACTCATGGATTGACTGCTCCATGGCAGTGGCAAAGACAGGCAGAGTCCCATCTGGGAAGAGTTGTGCATGGATGGTATGAGTGGTGGCATATGTATGTATAAAAGATGACGACCAGAGATTTGAGAATTGGTCAATCTCAAAAGGCTGGTACACCGGGTATGATGAGCTTAGCCATAGGGTTCTTAAGGGTAGAAGCATAGAGGATTCATTGGGATTGTTCTGGGAGTTGGTAGATGCAGATGGGTAGTTGGTGTGGGATGACATTGAGTGATGAAGTTGACATAAGTGAGGAGGTAACAAGGTAGAGAAGCAAGGGCTCGACTCAAAAGGTGGGTGAAGGATATGGTTAGATGGGAGGAAGGCAACAGGATCTCTGGCCTTATATTCGTCAAGGAGGTCCACAGCATGTCCAAGATTGGATTCTGGTTCCCAGGTGTTTTTGGAAGACAGATAGCCTTTCCATGAAATGAGGTAGTGGCAGTGGCAGGCAGAGCCCTGATGGGCTAAGATTTGGTCTAATTCTAATTCTTCTTCTCCATCAATTACGGCTGGTGGAAGCAGAACAAAGTTTGGTCCATGTTTTGCAGTCTCTTTGTATGAAGTAAGAAGAGAAGCATGGAAGGCATTGTGAATTTTCCAAGTGTGTGGTAAGTGGAGTTTGTATGAAATGGGTGATATGAGTGGTGTGATTTTGAAGGGTCCCTTGTGTTGAGGGGCGAGTTTGTGAGAGGGGCAGTGGAGTCTCAGATTATGGCTTGAGGGCCATACCTTATCTCCTACTTTTCTAAGCCCTTGGCTCGTATTCTAGTATGAATGAAAACAGTGTCTTTTCCATTATGGAATGAACAGAGGAGTTGTGACAGTATTCTGCCATTGGTAATAGGTTTGGCCATCAGGTGACATCTCCTTGGCAAAAGATCTGAAGATAGGTTTCTAATTCCTGATTGATCCATTCCATTTCTCCGTTGGTTTGCAGGTGGTATGTGGAGGAGAGGAGTGGATCATACTCAAGAAGCCTAGCCAGTTCTAGAGCAAAGGCCAAGGTGAATTGTGGTCCATGGTCCAAATTAACCTTGTTGTGGAGTCCAAAGCGGGAAAAAAACCTTTTCAAAGAAGAGCTGCATGATGCCCTTGGCGTCCACACTCTTGTGAGTTGGAGTGAAAATCACCCCCTTTGTAAGGCCATGGTTGACCACAACCATAACCAAATCATATCCCTTAGATGGCAGCAAGTCTATGATAAGATCAACCGAGAGTGTGGAGAAGGGGTGTGTGGAAGTGACCGAAAGGAGGGTAAGTGGCAGTATAGTGGGATGAGTGTTGACCTTGTTGGCTTGGCAGATGGCACAGCCTTGAATGAAGCAGCACATGAATGTGGTAAGGCCAGGCCACCAATAGTCATGTTGTACCATGTTCACAGTTCAGTAGTAACTGCCATGACCACCCACAGATGAATCATGGATTACATGGAGCAGATCATTCTGGTGAGCTTCAGGCACATAGGCCTGATCCTTGAAGTAGAGTAGTCTGTTGTCAAAGTGCCAGTCAGACCTTCTTTTCCTCATACCAAGTGGCACTGCCCCAGGACCCCAAAACATTTTGGTGAAAGAAAGAAGACCTACAATGCCTATGCACACTCCAAGCACTATCCAACCCACCCTACAACCCAGATTCCATTTGGGAAGTCCCCATGTGTCCCTCCAGCGATCTAAATGTGGAGGGAACAACCCAGAACTGTCTGATGACCCGACTCCCACACAGAACACAACCTCCTGAGTCACTAGAAAATCTGCAAGAACCATACACCCCATGTCAGAAGAGATTTAAAAAAAGGACTATGAAGTAAAGGATGACAGAAGTGGTGTAGCATACTTAAACAAATCACTACTCTCACTGGTGGGCAAACCAATCACTACAGAATCTCTATCCAGAAAGAAGAGAGCCAGGTACATGGATCATCTTAAGATCAAAATCAGCAAGATCCAGAAGCCAACGGGCTTGGCATTGGTTGAGATCTTTGGGTTGTCTAAAATAGGTGAGGTTTTTGTGGCCAGTAAAGACCTGGATAGGGAAGGAAGCGCCATGGAGATAGTGGTGCCATGCTTTGAGAGCACAGATAATGGCGAGGAGTTCTCGATTATAGATATCATAGTTGCGTTTTGCTGGGGAAAAGGATTGGGAGAGGTAGGAACAGGGATGCCAATCTCCATTGGTGTCAGTCTGGAGGAGGATGGCGCCAGTGGCATACTTGGAGGCATCAGTGGCAATGGCAAAGGGTTTGGAGTGATCAGGAAGTCAGAGGACAGGTTCTGCAAGGAAGAGTTCCTTGAGATGGGAGAAGCAGTGGTCGCATTTGTCAGACCATTTCCAAGGTTGGTTCTTCTTGGTAAGATCAATAAGGGGTCTAGCGACAGTTGAATAATCTGGGATAAAACATTGATAGAAGTTGGCGAATCCAAGGAAGGAGCAGACTTCCTTTGGAGTAGAAGGGACGGGCCATTTGGAAATACCATCTAGCTTCACGGGGTCCATAGCAATATGACCTGGTTCCACAATCATTCCAAGGTATTCCACTGTTTTAGTGGTGAACTGGCATTTTTCCAGTTTTAAGTGAAGGTCAAGTTCCTGCATGCATTGGAGAACTCATTTGGTTCGTTCAGTATGGGTGGCTTCGTCAGGATAGAAGATAAGGAGGTTGTCCATATAGATAACGAGCCATCCTTCTGCAATCATGTCTCTGAAGGAGTCATTCATGAAGCATTGGAATGTGGCAGGGGAGTTAGTGAGTCCAAAGGACATTATGAGGGGTTCGAAGAGTCCTTTATGGGTAATAAAGGCAGCTTTCCAGTGGTGTCCATCTTTGATACGAACATTGTTGTAGCCCCATTGGACATCAAACTTGGTGAAGACCTTAGCATCTTTGAGTTTGTCAATGAGGTCGGAAATAAGTGGGAGAGGATAAGTGTCTCGAACAGTATGTTCGTTGAGGTATCAATAGTCTTGGAAAGGGCGTAATTTGCCATCCTTCTTTTTGATGAAGAAGAAGGAAGAGGCTTGGGGAGAATTCGAGTTGCAAAACTTTCTGGCTGCAATATTTTCATCAAGAAAGTCTTCCATGGCTTTCTGTTCGGTAGGAGAGAGAGGGTAGACTTTTCCAATTTTTGGGGAGAAGGAATCATTGAGATTGATTTCATGATCGTATGGGCGAGAGGGGGGGAGATGGTCTGTAGCCTCTTTGGAAAAGACAGAGGCGTAATCGGAGTACTCGGGGGGTAAGGTAACCTTGGGTTTAGCTTTTTCAGCAGCAGCAGCGAGTTTGGTGGCAGTAGTTAGTTTAGCAATGATTGGGGAGTTGTTCGGGAGGTATCTGGATCCACATTGAATGATGTGGTGGATAGCATAGTTTTGTTGAGCACAATGCATGTATTGTATCTCGGTTTCTTGTCCAAGATATTCATAGAGTCTTTCATCAAAGACGGAGTCAACGTTAATATGGTGCGGAGGTCGAGAAGAGGCCTTAGAAAAGAAGCCATCATGTCATTTTTTATCAGTGACATGAGTTTGGTAGAGGTCGGAGGATTGATCAGATGTTTCGGAGATGGAGAGGGTTTGGGTTGATCAGTTGATGGAGGGATTCACGGCTTTAAGCCAGGGGAGTCCAAGGATAGCATTTTTGCGTCCACAGTTCATGACATAAAAGAGAACTTTGTGGGCAATGCCTTCAATGTTAATGAAGAGGAGGGAGGTATATTGGATGTCACCTTTCTGGTTGGCTGATTGGTCGACATTTCGTATGCGGATGGGGACATCAAGTTTTATGGTGGGGAGTCTATGTTTCTGAACAAACTGCCAGTCAATGCAGTTGATATCTGCACCACTGTCGATCAGGGTGGCAGTGTCAACAACTTTCATAGTATGCAAAGGACCAATGAGTTGAATGGGGATTCTCATAAATCTAGAGGATTTCGATACTAGTACAGGAGCAACAATAGCAGGAGGGACTCACGTTGACTGAGACCTCCTCTTCAAAAATCCTGCAAAGGGCAGGAGAACGACACCTTCCTAACAGTGGTTTCATTGTCATTGTCCTCAATCTTCTGGAGCTGAGGGAGTTCTTCTTCGACCTTCTGAACCTTTCATTCGGTGGAGGGGAAAGTAGGACATTCATTGGATCTATGGCCGGTCTTGCAGCAGCAGAAGCAATGTCCTTCTTTGATACAGCATTGGTGTTCTTCGGGAGTCATCTTAGAGAGGCGGACAGCGTCAATGTCCATGGCATTGGGATCTTTCTCCTTTTGGGAGGAGGTGGAAGGAGCGATGTATGGGAGAGGGGCATTCTTTCCTCGACAAGCGACTTCATCGGCATAGTCAAATTGAGCTTGGAACTTCTGTGCTTTGGAGATCCATTTGGTGATCTTGTTAGGAACAGTATCCATAGAAAAGATTCAGTGCATCAAGCCGGTGGGGATAGCAGAGTAAAAGTATCCAATGAGGACTTGGTCATTGATGATTTCAGAGATGGCGGTGTGGTTAGAAAACTGGGCAATATAGGAATCTAAGGACGGTTCCCATTTACCATTCTTCTGCTTGACCATTTTGATGGTCATGAGCCAGGCAAGGGAGTTGTCTTTGACATTAGCATGTTTGAACGAGGCGGTGAACTTAGTGATGAAGTCCACATAGGTTCCAAGGGAGATGGTGGCGCCAGCGGTGAGCTTGGCAATAGTGGCCTGTCTAAAGATGGTCGCCCAAGTAGCAGCGGTACCTTTGGTTATGTAAGAAAGGGTGAAAGTGACTTTCTTGTTGTCTGTGTTGTAGACGTCCTCGTTGACGAGGAGGTAGGTGACGACTGAGCTCAGCCATTGGTTGGCTTTCTCATAGGATCTGTCATAGGGTTCGGGGGTTCCAAGGTGAAGTTCAGTGGGTTTTATGGTAGACATAGATGGTGGGGAGAAAGGTCTTGGATTGATTGACAATAGAGAGCTAGGAGGAGTTTGTCCAAGGGGAATGTTACCAAAGGGTGGGGGTCATCGGGCTGTGGGAGTGGGAGATGGAGGAGTGGGGACACGAGGGATGGAGAGTGACGATGAGAAGTTATGGGAAAGATCTAATTCTGTCGCTTGTTCAGTGTCAGATAGGATTGATATGTCAGGGTCTGGAGAGCCATTCTGAGGTTCTTCGTCAGGGGAATCAGAGAGTTCTGAGTCTGGGGATTCAGAGGGAGGGGGTTGTCGGGGAAGTCCCCAAATGGAACAAGAGAGTCTTGGTGGTTGCGATATTTTGGCAGCTTACAACGGTGGTAGCTGGCAAGGCACGCTTGAGCTTTTGTTACACTTGGTCTGGGTAGGAACAAGCGTAGCTGTAATGTGCAGTGTAGTTAGTGACGAGCGGAGCGTGAAGTTACCTTGGCCTGAATGAGTTCAATGAATGGAGGGTGTAACGCTTGCCCATATTGCTAACCCGAATGCCAACACTACTGGAAATTTCACTACACTTCACTTTCCTAATCATTGCTAATCCATTACAAAAATACTGAACATACACCAACATATTGTTCAACAGCAATCACATGACCTTAGTCACATGATCTAGTCACATGATCTTATCTCTTATCTCGGCTATGCACCTCATGGTATACACATTGCATTCTTATCATCGCCTCATGCTTTTCCTCTAGACTCACTTTCCTTTATCAGCCAATAGCAATAACCGCTCTTATCTAGAGCCTATAGCATAAGTCCCTCTTATCTCTCTTATCGCCTCATGGTACCCAGTGATCATACTATTAACTACTTATGGTCAGTATAGCCTCTAGCATAGCTTGGTCTGTGCACGGTCTCTCATAGTATATATAGTCATACTTATAGTAGTACAGACCTTAGTCTTATTCACCTGTTGTTTTCCCCTTTACTAGAAGTCCCTCTTAAGGGCACAATCCTACTATTGTCATAAACCTCTGTTGTCTAGGATCACAAATCCTATGAGCTCGATATCAAGTTCCTTCGTAAAGTACAGCTGGAATAAGGTATCGTTACATTGAAGACCAAGGGTCATTACAACATCCATAGTCTCTCTAGGGTCTCCATTCCTCCATATTGCCTCTCCATTTTCACTCCTTCCTTTGTTCCCCTTCCGATCTCCGATCCACTTCTCATAGTATATAAGTCCGACCTCCATACCATTTTGTACTTCATTACGAAAATTGTTTGTCTCCATCATTAATAAGATCCTGCCTACTCCGCATCTTGCTTCCTCTCCATGACTCCTCCTTCCACCTCGGACTTATGACCCTCTGAAATACGGGGACCTGAGCCTGGCAAGGGCATGACACATAAGTCCTGCGCCAATGTCCTCCCCCCTCTGTCTTTTGTTCCTCCTATCTCCGAGCCTCCATCCTCCATCCTCCATCCTCCTTTGTCCTTCGGTGTACCTCCTCTGTCCCCCCTCCGTCTTCCTTCCATCCTTCTTCCATCCTTCTTCCATCCTCCTCCTCCATCCTCCTTCTGTCCTCCTCCTCCATCCTCCTTCTGTCCTCCTCCTCCATCCTCCTCCATCCTCCTTCTGTCCTTCTCCTCCATCCTCCATCCGTCCTCCTCCTCCGTCCTCCTCCCTTCACCTGTTGGACCTCCATTCCACATCCCTCCGGACTTCAGTCCAACTCCTACATTCCACCTCTGTATCTCTTCCCTTATGATCTCCGACCAGACTTCGTCCCTTCGAATTGTAAGAACCTCTGACCCTCCAGAACTCCACTGGAGCAAGGTCCAGAGGAAGTAGGGATCCTGACAGTTCCACTTACTGTTGATCGAGAGGAGAGGCTGTTCCTATATGTGTTCGATGAATGGCTCCACAACAATGGACAAAATAATTGTTCATATTTGATCATTGGGCTTTGCCATGGATACAATGCACTAGGTCTTTCAGAAGACAACATCATGGAGGCTGTTGGTGTGCTCCATTGGTATGTCTCTGTGCTATGTGTAGTACATCTCAATTTATTGATGACAGGATTCAGGACAAGATCCCATGAGTTGGTTGACATCAGTAGTAACAGTGGTGAGTGGTGAGTGGCGAGTTACGAGAGTGTAATGCTGTTGAAAGAATATGCTATGAGGACGTAACATAGAGTATATATGTAGGTTTGTTTCAATCAAGTTAGTTTCCAGAACAAGAATATGTGAGCAGTTGGCAGTGTAACCCACGTATTTCGTGCTCATTGCTTGTTACTCTTACTTCATGTACACATTAGGGGTATTAGTTGCAGTGATTATTGAGGTTGAGGGTATCTTACTTCTGAATGGACAAAGCATTATCAATTATACCAACATCATTTATTTTAGTCTTATGGAGCCAATAGTCAGATGTGCAACCCAGTTATCTCATGGTTGTCATTTGTCACTTCTACCTCTTTAGAATCATTACTGTGAAGCAACGATATCATGGTCAGTTCCATTTGTATGTGTTGCAAGGACCATTTATTCTCCACATCTTTCATGTGGTACTTTGTAATCTTCCCTTCAATTACAACCAGATCGTTCTTTTTCAGATCGGTCACTGAATAACAAGACATGTCCTTTTTGTTAGCAAATACATCATGAGCATCATAGACATCTTTGAAAAGGATCTTTAAGGAATTAAGTAGGTGCCTGAGGCCTAATCAGAACACTTAGAGCTTCTTTCTCTCATACCACATGGTATCACCAAAGGACCCCAAAAAAATTCGGTAACAAAGAAGCAACTACACCTACATCAAGCCCTCAAATCCCTCAAATATCTTCATCAGGCCAACACCTCAGTCCCCTATGTCCCTCAGGAGGAATAAAAACCCCCCCACACCAAGGGACTCCCAAGATATCTGCAACTATGACCCCACCCCCTCTATCCAAACACACTCTAAAACAGCTAAGTTATCAAAAGACAAACCTACTAACCAACTCTATGATGTTAAAAACATGTCAGACGGTGCAACTCATCTTAATTCCCTCCTTCTTGTCCCAATTGGTGAACCACTCACAACTCAACAACTATCCACAGCACTTCTTCATATTACCCAAATGTGGAAAATTCCCAAGCCAGCGATCGAAGCAATGCAAGCAATAGCATTTCTCATGGACTCAGAAGCCCAAACACAACTAATAGAACGCATGTCATCCAAAGCAATAATAGCCATCTCATCCCAAGTTGGGATACTACACGCAATAGTCAATTCTCTCAAAACTCATGCAGATACCATAATTCAAAACTCCACACAATCGGCTATCTCTCTTGATTCCATTAATGACACCCTTACTAAAGTGTCCCATACTCTAGACCACATCGAACAGAAAATAAATGCCCTGCAACCCCCCCACCAAACAAGCCCAAATACCCTCATATAGACATACAGCTCCATCATCCACAACTCAGACCCCATCGCCCAGCAAATCCACGAAACATTACAATACCTCGATACTCAATCAAAACAAATCCTGATCACTCCCCTCCCGGGCCTAAACCTCTATAAGGAAGGTGAAGACAGCTGTACACTACTTCAGAAGATTGAAAAGTCATTGCAGCCCTATGCAACTCCTCAGGTCCCCCAATCAACATCAAATCAGTCACATGGCTCTGCAATGGTCCTCTCCTCACCAAAACCTCTACAAAAGAAGAAGCTGAATGGATTAAAAGTGACAAGATCAAGCATAGACTAATAGAGGAATTAGACCTTCAAGCAACCATCAAAGAATGAGTCTACAACGTTGTAGTCCCTCATCTCTCTATCCTCTCCCATATCAAGGATGCTAACTTCCTATGCAAAACAGAAGAAGAAAACAGACTAGAAAAAGGTATCCTAGAATCAGTCCATTGGATCAAACCACCATACCGACATGACCCAAACCAACAACATGCACTTGCTATGTTCACTTTTCTTGATATGAAATCTGCTAACCTTGCAATAAGAGATGGTCTATTTGTAGACCAGCAAAAACTATTTCCTTGAAAAGACAAGAAAGAACTGACATGATGCATCAAATGCCAAGGTTGGGGACACATAGCAAAAAACTGCCCATCCAACACCGACACCTGTGCCTCATGCAGCAGCCACCACATCACCCCACGCTGACCTGCACAAAATCAATATTGTGCTGAGTCAGGACACGAATCCTTAGATTTCCAACCTAATCAACGGTTGGAAAATTATCATATTTCACTTACAGGTAGTCCACTATACTAGCTACCTATCCTCCAAGTTTCATTTTCTCATTCCAAATCCTTCAAGAGATATTCACAAATCTCCTCTGAAGTGCTTTATGCTAGTGTTACGCTTGGTCTGGGTAGGAACGAGCATAGCCTTTGAATGTTCAAGGGACAAGAGCGTCGAGTCAAAAGTACAACGAGGACTTATAGAACGGAGGGTTGAAGGTCAAGGGGACTGGGCTGAGACCAGTAGTTTAAGGGTTCAAGGGAGCTGGGCTGAAACCAGCAGAGGGCGAGGCAAGAGCAGATAGATTGTACACGGTACAAGAAGACAAAGGAGCTCAAGCATGGGGAAATGCTAGAGCAGTATCTACAACTTATATATGTTGGATATATAAGTGTTGAGGGCAGGCATAGAAAAGAATAGAAACGGGTGGAAGAAATGATGACTAAGTAAATGGAGACCGTTGGGGTGCTGACGGGAGGAACACATGAGAGGAATGTGTCATCATAAAAGAAAGGAAAGATAAGTCTGCGGAGAGAGGACGAGATGCATCGTTGATACAAAACAAAAGGAAAAGAGAGAATCGTAACATTACCCCCATACTAGATCTGAAACACCGTTGAAGACCTTAGTACAGACTCGAATATGAATAGCCGGGAGACCCAGTTATGTTGGCATATCCCTCGTCATCGATAACGTCATCCAATTCTGGAGACGGAGCAGAACGTCTGGGAGAAGCAGACCTCCTAGGGGGAGGAACGGGAAGACCTCGTCCCGAGCCAGAAGAGCGGCGAGAACAGGAAGAACAAGAAGACCAAGTGGTGCCAGATGAGGAAGAAGATCCTCGACGAGGGGGTCTGAAAGAATCAGGAACCGGAGTACCTTGAGTACGACCAGAGATGCGAGATGCCAACGTTCCTCGAGGATGAGGAGATCTGGCGGCAGATAACCTGTCAAGGAGGACAGGGGGGCGAGTAGCGATTGGACAGTTAGCTTGGCTATGTCCGGGAGCCCATTGGCGACATCCCATGACAGGACATTGGTAGACTGGGCAATTGTGACAGACATGTCCTAAGCGGTGGCACTGGTAACAAGTTTCGCCATATCTGGGGTCAGAAGGGAGGAGAGGAGCGGCATGGAGGGCACTGTGAAATGGTCTACTTTGATAATTGTAAGTTCGCTCGGCCTCAACTACAGCATGTAATTCTTCAGGAGAGAGAGCGGAAGAGGAAGCCGACGGGGTAGATGGAGGTTGCGCGGGGTGGTAAGAGGAGGAGGAGGACGATTCGCCTACACTGCGCTGTAATGGATAGATCCCAGCATTGGCAATCCTGGAGGCGGCGAGTTCTACAGTATACCGGTCTATGTCTTCGAGAAATTCCCCGAAGTCCATCTGGTACATAACTTGATGGAGTTCACACAAGATGTTCTGCTGGGTGGAGTTCACCCATCCTCGATCTAAGCGATCGGTGGCAAAGGCGGTGATCTCGTTAGTGACGAGAGAGAGACGTTGGGTCTGTTGGAAGGCTCTATAGAGAGTGAGGAAGGCGGAGTTCATATCAAGATGAGCGTTGATAGGTAGAGCCATGCCAGTGTCGCAAATGTAGCGGGCAACGCTGTTAGTGTAACGAGGGGAAGGAGTTCCTTCCTTAATGGCATTGGCGAAGATAGGGATTTCAACAGCAAGGACGGGTCTCGGACTGGGTATGGGAGGAGAAGGGAAGTGGACACGACGAAAAGCTATGGGAGAGGAAGGGATAGGAGCAGCGATAGGCATAGTAATTGATTCTGGAATGGTGGTGGTTC
>JBBPRQ010000766.1:0-15552 GCA_038093095.1 Boletus insuetus | reverse complement strand
AACAAAATATGTAGACATGGATATACATACCTTTTGTTCAAGATATTTATCCCAGACATTGGCAGCATCGACACCTTGAATATTGGCACCTCTTGTGCTGTCCCAGTGAAAGCCTGATTTGCTGCTGCAATACGACTTGATTGCATTGTATGTGGCTTTAAGCTAATAGATATCATTGAGTAAGATATGCGGTGTTAGATTACTACGTTTACTTATGGTACCCCACTTATACCCAACCATCTTCCCTGTCTTGACAGCACCAACACCATTGAAGTGTGGTCTGATATGGGTAGCTGCAGCATTGTAGGTCGCTTTCTTGAAGTTTCTGGAATCACCACCCTCTGCACGGTGTTGATGGAGGTAATCAATGAGGGTGGTGACCTCTTTTGGCGTCCACCTTGCTTTGTCTGAAGATCTCCCAGGTGTTGCAGTAGTGATCTGTTTGGCCATCAGATCAACACTCTGCAGGCCAATGGTTGCAACAAGCTCCAAGAAGGATTTAAGGATGAGATGGTGGGTGTAGGAGATGGCAGCCCCAGGATAAGAATCAGCGGAGGCGAGCATAGGATAGAATTCAAGGGTGAGTCACATTTGAGCTCCGAACTAAAGCCGATTCCATGCTGAATCGCCAAACACTCACGTTACTCTACCCACAGGTTCTGTTGGTTTCTGTACAGACTCTTAAGTCTAGCCTCACGGTCAGTTCCATTCTTGGCGAGCTTCTGCACCAGGAGGGACATTTTGCCACTGGTGGTTGGACAGTCAGTTCCACCTCTGGCTTGGTCCTTCATTATCCAAGTCCCTGCCTCGTCGTGCATGGCCCATCGTGCTACCTTCTTTAATCCTAGTTTGACTGTGTTGATATGGGCTGACTCTTGCTCTGAGGGTTGCAGTCCAAACCCCACGTCGTGACCCCCGATGTGTTGGTGGTCCCTGGTTATCCCACCTCAGGTTGCTTCTGCCCCCACCGAATTTGACTCGGATACATCATACGGGGACGTGCCTGAAGCATCTTCAGGACTTTCCTCCCAGGTAGCCTCAGGGAGGTCCGCTGGCATGAGGGCAGAAAACCTATTTGACCATACAGACTGGGCTCTGCAGTCTGCCTTGATTCCTACTTTTTGGCACTCTTGGTATGAGGCTGAACATACCGCAGCCATGGCCTGGTAACTTTCCTCTTCTGCGTTGGGATCCATTGATTCCTCGAACACAGTCTTGAGGATCTTAATAGCTGCACCCTGGTCCTTCATTGGTAGACTCTCAATATAGTCTTGGACCTCATTACCATCTTGCCTAGTCGCGTCGTCAAAGCTGTTATTGGTGGAAATGGCTCTTATGCTTTGCGACCATCATTGTTGGGGTGTGCGATACTTTTGCAACAAGCAAGGGTTGTGATGGAATTGTGTCTGGTCGGTTCCAGATTGAGAGTGGTTGGCAGACCTACAACCAACCTGGTGGCACACGAAACACTTGTTGCTCTTCATATGCTCTGACTGCTGTGTTGGGGTGAAACATATGGCATCTACGTCCATAGCATATGGGTCATGAGCAGAGCTTTGAGAGGGTGGAGCAGGGATATATGGGACCTTCCTGCGTAAATCATCTATCTGCCTGAGCTATTGAGAAAACTTCCCCACCTTATCGATCCAGTCTTGATAGGTAGTAGATACTTTCTCACAAGAGAGCACCATAGCAGCGGGGCATTGGCTTAATCCGCAGAGGAACCATTCCACCAGAGCGGTGGGGTCCTCAATCCCAGTTTTCTCCACGAGGAGATGGAACCTTGAAGCATAGGTAGGGAAGCCATCGCTAGCAGTTCCGTCCAGGAGCCTTTCCAGGATCTGGCATAGTTGAGAGAGGTTGATCCTAGCCTTTGCTGCTACATCATATGGGGCAAAAGTAGACTCAAATGCCTCTGTAATTCGTTCAAAGGTTTTGTCTACATCTGCAACTCTTGGGTTTGAAAGCTTCATCAGCCATCCTTCCATGAAGGTCTTTCCATAGCCCTTGCTTATTTTGTTGAGAAAAGTAAGGGACTTAGTCATATCTGTGTAAAGTTGATTGTTGATTAGGAAGTAGGCTTTCATGGAGAGAAGCCATTGGTTAGAGTCCTTGGCTTCCCTGGTAAAGTTCTTGGGGAGCCCAGCTTTTATTTCTGATACCATGTCGTCGTCTTCGGGAGCTGGGTCAATGTCAATGTTGGAATCTGTGTCTGGGTCGTGAAATCTAGCAGGGTGGTCCTCGTCAGAAGGAGGGGACGGCGGCAGAGGGGGAGCGAAAGCCGCGGGGGATGGTAATGGTGCCACCGAAGGGGTTGGTGTTGGTTGATAGTCTAGCTCGAGATAGTTGGTTGCTCTTCCTCATCTCCGGTTTACCTCAGGAGAGGAGAAGCGATCGGAAAGGAGTACAAAGAAGGCATGTCTGAGAGGTAGTTCGTGGATTCACGGAAGAGAGGATGGGTTAGCACTAGGAGGTGCCGACGGAGGAAGTGGAGCACAGAGACCTGGCTTGGGGGAGCTAGAAGAATCTCCGAATAAGCCGAAATGGGAAGTGTTGGCAGTGGGGTGTGTCCTCTATGCAATGGTAGGGACAAGGGGAGAAGCTAGTTCTTTTGTAATGCACAGCACAGTTAGTGACAAGCAGAGCGTAACGTTACCTTTGTCTGAACGAGTTTACGAGTAGAGGGGTGAGTAACGAGTGGAGGGTCCTGCTAGGGCAATGTCTACCACAGTCTATCTCAGGAGACAAACTGAGACTCGAGGTGGGCTTGATGGTCTCCGATATCCAGATGCTAGCTGCTGGAGCTCTTGGGAAGTATCACCAGAACTATGCTGATATTGCATAGAACTAGCTTAGGGAAAATACAGTGTAGAAGTACAGAGTTTATATACAGTAGGCCCCTGGTCCGTGCAAGTAAGGTAAGTGATATAACAGGTAAAAGGAGGCAGGAGTCCGAAGGACAACCGTACTCCATATAGTCCATCCTGATAATGTGGAACTGCAGGATGTGGCAGTGTGATCTAAAAGAGGAATGCCACACAGGCAGAAGTCCAAAGGAATCCTGTGTGGAAGCAGATCAGAAGGAAGAAGCTAAATATAGAGCGGAGGCGGGGCGCCGTGTGAGTACATAAACAGTAGACTGAAAAGGAAAAACTATCTGGAGGATGACTCCAGTATGAATACAACTCCGTAGAGTAAGAGACAAAGTCTGAAGAAAGACAAGTAAGGCAGCGTAGCTGCACAAGCATAGACAAATGAAGGAAAATGAGTACCCCCTTCATAGACCATAACAGTCTTGGACCTCATTACCATCTCGCCTAGTTGCATCGTCAAAGCTGTCATTGGTGGAAATAGCTCTTGTGCTTTGTGACCATTGTTGTTGGGTTGTGTGATATTTTTGCGACAAGCAAGGGTTGTGATGGAATTGTGTCTGGTCGGTTCCGGATCGAGAGTGGTTGGTGGACCTACAACCAGCCTGGTGGCACATGAAACACTTGTTGCTCCTCATGTGCTCTGACCGCTGAGTTGGGGTAAGATGTATGGCATCTATGTCCATAGTGTATGGGTCATGAGCAGAGCTTCGAGAGGGCAGAGCAGGGATATATGGAACTTTCCTGTGTAGATCATCTATCTGCCTGAGCTGTTGAGAAAACTTCCCCACCTTATTGATCCAGTCTTGATAGGTAGTGGGTACTTTCTTGCAAGAAAGCACCATAGCAGCGAGGCATTGGCTTAATTCTCAGAGGAACCACTCCACCAGAGCGGTGGGGTCCTCAATTCCAAGGAGACGGAACTTGGAAGTGTAGGTAGGGAAGCCATTGCTAGTAGTTCCATCCAGGAGTCTTTCTGGAATCTGGCGTAGTTGAGAGAGGTTGATCCTAGCCTTTGCTGCTACATCATATGGGGCAAAAGTTGACTCAAATGCCTATGTAATTCGTTCGGGTTTTGTCTACATCCATGACTCTTGGGTTTGAAAGCTTCATCAGCCATCCTTCTGCGAAGGTCTTCCCTTGGCCCTTGCTTATTTTGTTGAGAAAAGTAAGGGACTTAGTTGTATCTGTGTAAAGTTGATTGTTGATTAGGAAGTAGGCTTTCATGGAGAGAAGCCATTTGTTAGAGTCCTTGGCTTCCCTGGTAAAGTCCTCAGGGAGCCCAGCCTTTATTTCTGATACCATTTTGTCGTCTTTGGAAGCCGGGTCAATGTCAATGTTGAAATCTGTGTCTGGGTCGTGAAATCTAGCAGGTAGGTCCTCATCAGAAGGAGGGGACAGCAGCAGAGGGGAAGCAGGTGCCGCGGGAGGTGGTAACAGTGCCACCGAAGGGATCGGTGTTGGTTAATAGTCTAGCTTGAGACAGTCAGTTGCTCTTCCTCATCTCCGGTTTACCTTGGCTAAATCTCATTGCCTCTGTCTGTAAGTTGCCTTTGCCTCGGGAGAGGCGAAGCGATCAGGGAGAGGTACTGTAATGCCCAGCGCAGTTAGTGACAAGCGGAGCGTAAAGTTACCTTGGCCTGAATGAGATTCAATGAGTGGAGGGCAAGGTAATGAGAAGAGGAGCCTGCTAGGGCAATGTCTACCACAGTCAATCTCAGAAGACAAACTGAGACTCGAGGTGGGCTCGATGGTCTCCGATATCCAGATGCTAACCGCTGGAGCTCTCAGGAAGTATCACTAGAACTATGCTGATATTGCATAGAACTAGCTTGGGAGATTACAGGCTAGAAGTACAGAGTTTATATATGGTAGGCCCCTGATCTGTGCGAGTAAGGTAAATGATATAAAAGGAAAAAGGAGGTGGGAGTCCGAAGGACAACCGTTCTCCATATAGTCCATCCCAATAATGTGGAACTGCGGGATGTGGCAGTGTGATCTAAAAGAGGAACACCGTGCGGGCGGAAGTCTAAAGGAATCCCGTATGGAAGCGGAACGAAAGGAAGAGGCTAAATATAAAGTGGAGGCGGGGTGCCATGTGAGTATGTAAACAATAGACATAAAAGAAGAAACTATCTGGAGGGCGACTCCAGTATGAATACAACTCCATAGAGTAAGAGATAGAGTCTAGAAAGAAACAAGTAAAGCAGAATGGCTGCATAAGTGTAGTGAAGATGGAAAAAGTGTGCCCCCCTAGTAGACCGTAACAGGTACACAGTAGGCATGTCCAAGAGGTACACAGTAGGCATGTCCAAGAGGTAGCTCATGGATTCGTGGAAGGGGGGATGGGTTAGCACTAGGAGGTGCCGATGGAGGAAGTGGAGCAGGGGGATCTGGCTCAGAGGAGCTGGAGGAATCTCCAAATAATCTGAATCGGGAAATGTTGGCGATGGGGTGTGTCCTCTACACAATGGTAGGGACAAGGGGAGAAGCTAGTTCTTTTGTAATCCACAGCGCAGTTAGTGACAAGCGGAGCATAATGTTACCTTGGTCTGAATGAGTTTACAAATAGAGGGCGAATAACGAATAGAGGGTCCTGCTAGGACAATGTCTACCACAGTCTATCTCAGAAGACAAACTGAGACGGAGGTGGACTCGATGGTCTCTGATATCCAGGTGCTGTAACGACCCTTGTTCCCGCTATGACCTATGAGGGAATTCGTGACGTTGTGAGTCTAACCAATAGTAGGATGTGATATCCTAAAGGCAACAGAGGATTTTATATCAATGAAGAGGAAACAACAAGAGGAAAGAGCAGAGGTGAATAAGACTAAGGTCTGTACTACTATAAGTACAACTATATATATACTAAGAGAGACCATGCACAGACCAAGCTATGCTAAGGCTATACTAACCATCAGTAGTTAAAAGTATGTCCACTGGATACCATGAGGCAATAAGAGGGACTATTGCTATAGGCTCTAGATAAGAGTGGTTATTGCTATTGGACGATAAGGGAAAGTGAGTCAAAAAGCATGAGGCGATGATAAGGATGCAATGTGTTCGCCATGAGGTGCATAGCTGAGATAAGAGATAAGATCATGTGACTAGATCATGTGACTAAGGTCACATGTTTGCTGTTGGACAATATGTTGAGTATATGTTCGGTATTTCTGTAATAGATTAGCAATGAATAGGAAAGTGAAGTGTAGTAAAATTTCAAGTAGTGTCGGCATTTGGAACCGCTATAAGGGTGCTATAAGGGCAAGCATTACAGGTGCTAGCCGCTGGAGCTCTCGGATCACTAGAACTATGCTGATATTGCATAGAACTAGCTTAGGGAAAATACAGAAGAGAAGTACAGAGTTTATATACAGTAGGCCCCTGGTCCGTGTGAGTAAGGTAAGTGATATAATAGGTAAAAGGAGGCGGGAGTCCGAAGGACGACTGTACTCTGTATAGTCCATCCCAATGATGCAGAACTGCGGGATGTGGCAGTGTGATCTAAAAGAGAAACGCTGCACAGGTGGAAGTCTAAAGGAATCCTGTGCAAAAGTGGATCAGAAGGAGAAAGCTAAATATAAGCAGAGGTGGGGCACCGTGTGAGTATGTAAACAATAGTCAGAAAAGTAGAAACTATCTGGAGGACGACTCCAGTACGAATACAACTCCGTAGAGTAAGAAATAGAGTCTAAGGGAAGACAAGTGAGCAGCGTAGTTGACATAGGAAGAAAAAGAGTACCCCCTTCATAGACCATAACAATGGAGGTAACATACCTCGAGCCTCAAAGTTGATATGGGTGGCAGCAAGCTGTGAAAGCCACTGGTTTGTTTGTAAAATTTGACTGACAGCCCTATGTTTGTTGGAGTGGCACCATGGTTTTTTCACAGCAGTCTTGTGCCTTGATTCTGTGAGCGAAGTACACAAACCATTTGGCAAACCGAAGAGATGGATGAGGGCTTCATAATGAACAAGTGAATGCTGGTGGGAGAGGGAGAAACCATGAGGACGAACACCAGTTTCTTTGAAAATGGTGCGATACCAATGGAATCAATTCAACCCATCCTTCAATTCTAAAATAGTCACATCAGTAATCATGTTGTGGTGGACGATGTAACAGAATTCTAGTAGAGCGCAAAAAGCACAGATGATGTCATCTGGGACATGTCCCTCAATGGCCAGCAAATAGATCTAGAGAAATTTTGAATGGTGTTGCTCTGGCGTAGAAAAGTGCACCATACCTTCATTAGTGCCTTCAAGTCATTGCCAGTCCACTGGTTGAATCCATGGCCATCAGGAAATCTTTGTAATTCTGGGAATGGTGGGGCTGACATAATGCTAATAGATGCACACATGAGAGACAAGCCAAAAAATAAAATAAAAATAAAAGCATGGTACTGTCAGTCAATATCTGCTAACCGATCCTTCGCACCATTATTGCCATACTACAACTCAAGATATTTGCTAACCCAGTAGACCAGATGATCCTTGAATGTACCCTTTATAAGTTGATGAAGGATGTCAAGAGCCAACAATTGGGAGATGTTGGCATGAGGGAAGTTTGCAGTAAATGGCTATATGCATTTGATAATCCTTCATACAAACTTAAAATCAGGTGACACTTATGACAATGGTTGCATCAATCCCCCACTCGTCCCAAAGAACACCAACCAGAAGTTTCTCCATCAGCACATTCATCAGTTCCTCTGTGCATGGTGCACCACCACTGTCTAGATCATTTGGAAATGCAAGGCATCTGTCAAGTAGTGTAGTCAACCACAAATGTGTAACGTTCAAGACCAACCTCACCGACCACACCAATTTTGAACAATGCCAGATATGAGGACTTGCTCTGGATAGTCTGCAATATATGGACCAAGGCCAAAAATTATGCAATGCAGATGGCGATCAGGACATCTCATGAGTTGAGGAGTTGTCATTCCTGGCTTCAGTGAAATCAAGATCTTCATCATGGCAGTATGGAATAACTGTTTCTTGAATCGTTGAAATGCTGGGTCATCAGTATATTTCTATGCCACTGTTCGAGCACTATCAATGGGTAGATTATGGCATAAGTATGACAAACCTTTGGGAATGGCCAAGAAGGCCAAGAGTTCAATACCATTGTGATGAGCACGTCGCACATTATTGTGTATGTTCCCAATCGAAAGATAGAGAGGCCAGTAGTCATTTTGGCCAGTTGCAACTGATACCATTGTCTTGTCACTACCAAGTATAAATGAGACAAAAGTGCCACCAATCAACACCAGATCCTTAGCAACCTTGTCCTGTTGGGCAGACCAACCATTAGCCTATTAGTGGGTTGTAGAAAAATAATGGGCCACTTGTTGCCATGCCCAATCACCCGACATGAAATTTTCATACCAACACTGCAAATCATCTGCCAAAAAGTCCTGATATGGAACATAGTCAAATTCACCATCAAAGTCCATGTTTGACAGTATGTGTGCGACAAGGGCATAGGCAGGTCTGAAGTAGAACTCATACTCTTGATCCATCCATGGGGGCACAGTACATTTGGGTTGTTCTCCACAGTATTTTAGCTTGAAGCTCTCCCATGGCACATTCCCAAGTAGCATAGAATCAATGGTTTTGTACAGCTCTTTGTGGTCAGTATATGGAGGTAAACCTTTCCCTTGCTCAGCATGGAGAGACTCTCCCCACAGCTCACAAAGCCGGTCAATGTTACTGGCCAACATTTCAGCCTTCTGAAATAGAAACTCTGCTGTTTCAAAGCATAGTTTGGAGTCAAAAGGGGACCAGTCATCTGGGGTCTTATTTGACACTGGTGGAGTGGGTGCAGCTGGGTCAATCGGTTGACCAGTAGTATCATAGATATCACCTGGAAACATTGTGACAATGTCAAGAATTTTTGATGAACAGTGAACCAACTTACCAGTGAGCTTATCATGATAGTCATGAATAATGCCAGGGACTGGCTTAGTTGGTACTGGCCGGCTGAATGCAGAGGTATTTCCTGATGCATCAAATGTGTAGTTGTGAGCTGTGGTCTGGTGACATTTGAGGCCAGGGACTGTCTTAAACAATCCAGTACAGCTGGCATATGGGCAAGGTATAAGTGGGGCAAGATTAGCATGACAGGGAACAGATGAAAACATTGCTGAAGAAGTGGAATGGAAGATAGTCAGACAAAATTTAGACAGGCAAGGCCAGCCCCGAACTTCAAACAATGATAGTGTATGAAAAAGGGAAAAGAAAATCATTGCTGGGAATCGAATTATAGCTGTGCAGGGCTAGTACCTTTGGAGCTGAAAGCTGAGATAGGATAGAAAGGTCGTGATCCAACACCAACAAAGTTTGTGAAAAATTTCACCCAACTTCTTGACTATAAACCACTGCCATGGCCCATTCTGTAACCTGTCACACAAATGTCAATCAGCACCCAGGGAAAATTGTGTTGGACACAAAGCAAAAGCGGCGCACCACAGAACAGAAACAGGCCAACAATGCTCATGCTGAGCCAGCCAGACAGGAAAAAGAAATGGAACAACAACATGGTATAGTGTGCCTGGCCAAATTGTAGATCAGGCAGCCAAAAAAGAGGCTGAGTTACTCACCCAAGCTACAAAGCCAAGGTTGAGGTTGAGGTCACACAAGGCCCCCATTGATCCTACTAGTAGGTTGACAAATTGATCCAAGAAAAGAGGGTTGATGTTACAATTTGTTCTTTTCTAGTGTACTGTTATGATCACGCATTTCTCCATGGACAATCTCTTCTTTTCTTCTATCACTGACTCATTCCAATCACATAATGTCTTATCACTTGCTTCATCAGCGACTCCTTCCATTGAATTCCACGTCTTTCTATGCTTCCCCTAAATTCACATTTTGTCTATGTAAAAGACCTCAATGTAACCCTAGGGACCTTAGATTAGATCTCCTTGGAATTACTTCACGTTTGTCCACACTTCGTATCTAAGTCTCATGTTGGCAATTGACCAACATCTCTGAACACCTTGAACCTCCTTAGTCTTCATGCTACTATTAAGTGCATGCTTACCTCGAACATCTTTGAACCATCCAAGACTACACTCGACTTTACCTAAGCCAAGCATAACAGTTGACCAGGGGAAAAAAGAGAGTGCAGCAGATTTTAAGGTGAGAGATGGAGAGCAAGAGTTTAAAGAACCTGAGGATCAAGATGTTCCCACCGAGTTGGTCACAAAGAGGTGACACAAGCAGAAAACATTCACATGTGATGTAGTCGAAGCCATCCACAATAAAGATGTTGACAGTAATGAAGACCATGAGGCCAATAGCCAAGTTGGCCAAGAAAGGCAAGCCTCAGCGTCCATGTGGGTCTTTTCCCACCTATGTGTATGATTGAACTCACTAAGACTGTCCTCTTCCACTGGGACTGTGTCGACTTATTCTATAGCCAGGTAGCCAAGCAAGGTGTCACAGACCTTGGAGACGAGAAAGTGTGGGCAGAGAGGGTGGCCTCTGCCAATTTTAAAACTCTGCTCTCACAGCGCTCATCCTCCAGTTCATGCCTAGCATGGTCGATCTCCAGCACTGCTCACTCTCATCTCACAGGTCTGTGACCAACTCCTGCCTCTGTCTCCTCTGGCACCTGCCCTTCTAGTCCTGATCAGGCTGCCTCTGAGCATGTGCAGGATGTGGAACAAGATGAACCGTACATCAAAGGAAGCAATCAAGTTGAGTGCACAGCCATTAGCAATGTCTCAGTGAAAACCCTGGCTCTTCAAGCCAACATTATGGTAAAGTCTGTTACTCTCTCATTTCACTGTACTGACACTTGTATACAGGACATCACTGAAGTAGTTGCCACCTCTGAGCCTGATGAAGTAATGCCACCTTCTACTGCTCAGCCGTGCACCAAAAAGACTGACAATGTGAAAGTCAGTAAGAAACGGGCCCAATAATTTGAGATCAGCTTCCAGATTATAATCTGTTCTTGGGTTAATGAACATGCTAACTACAGGTTGATGCTGGAGACACCCAGTCAGTTGCACCACCATCTAAACAAACTAAAACCTTGCAGCCTGAAAAGGACAAGGATAACTCTAACCGTTCAGGAGGGGGTGCGAAGAAGAAACACACTGTGCTAATCACTTGCCAAAGTGGTCATGCTATTGTCCTGCCGGACAAGCGAATTGCCATCTCCAACCTATGTGATGGTACTGATCTATATGACGAAGGAGAATCATATCCACAACTCCATCTTAAGAATCCTCCAAGTTCTACTAATCATAATGTTGTTCTCCAGCTTGCATCCATTGTCAGTAATAGGGTGGTGAGTGGGTCTTTGGGTGGCTGTGTCCCTGTCTGGGAGACTGAGGTGGCACATAATGTAGTAACAATGTATGGAGCTTTTCGGACAGCCTGCTTGGAATAAAGCCATTATTCTTGCACCACCCTGATATGGGCCCATCAGCTTAAACAGAGAGAAAGGTGACTAAGAAGATAAGAAGGGCCTGGGAATGCCAGGGCCACAAATTGCATCACCAAAGTGTGTTGGGCCTGTCTCATGTGCTATGGCACACCACTGAGAGTGTGTGTTGGGCCTGTGTCAAAGGCCAGGAGCACCACTGAGAGAGTGAGGCAGGCCAGTCTTGTAGGTCACGACACATCGCTGATAGAGTGAGTCAGGCCTGTTTCATATGCTACAGTACACCACCGAGAGAGCAAGTGGGGCCTGTCTGAGATTGCCTGACACCCCACCGACAGAGTGAGTTGGGCCTGGCTCACAAGTCAGAACACAACACCGAGAGAGTGAGTGGGGCCTGTCTAAAATGCCCTGACACACCACCGAGAGAGTGAGTCAGGCCTGTGTCATAGGTTGGGAGTCACCACTGAGGAAGTGAGGCAGGCCTGTCTCATGGGTCACCACACATCACCGATAGAGTAAGTTGGGCCTGTTTCATATGCCATGGTACACCGCCGAGTGAGTGTGTCGGGCCTGTGTCATAGGTCGGGAGACACCACTGAGAGAGTAAGTTGGGCCTGTTTCATATGGGATGCTACACCACCGAGAGAGTGTGTCGGGCCTGTGTCATAGGTCAGGAGATACCACCGAGAGAGTAAGTTGGGCCTGTTTTAAATGGAATGCTACACCACCAAGAGAGTGTATCAGGCCTATGTCATAGGTCAGGCGATACCACCAAGAGAGTGAGTCGGGCCTGTCATATAGGTCACGACACATCACTGAGAGAGTAAGTTGGGCCTGTTTCTAATGTATCAATCATGTGAAAATGACCGTATTGCCAGAAACCTCGTCACCCTCCATTCTGGCAATGGCACCAAGAACGTCATCTAAACTGCTTGCATCTGTTGTCGAGAACAATGGCCCCAAGAGATCATTGCTATCTTCATCAAATACCATATTGTTATGTGGTGTAATCCAACCTTTCATGAAATTAAGGTGATCTTTTTTGAGCCAGAACTTCAACATTTGTAATGCCTCCATCAACAGAGGTGAGATGCAATTACATTTCTTCGTGTTGGTTTCACTGCTCGAGGAAAAGACACGTTCATATGGGACCCTGAGGCTTGAATTGGAAGGTAGTCAAGTGCAATCGCATAGATGGTTGGGAATGAGACTCGTGTGAGCTATTAAGATGTGAGATAACATACTGGTAGATGCAAATGATCAATCTTACCTCCCAAAAGGCCAGTGGATGGGTGCCTTCAGAGCTTGGCATGGACATGATATATGCAATGAATTCTTGATCAATGGCTTGTGGGGCTGGTTGGAATGGTGCCCGAACTCTGATGGTGGGGAGGCCATAATAGCATGTTGCAAGTGTGGAGTGGAGACGAACATGGCCTACACCGGTAGCTGATATTTCGACATTCTGTGGTACAGTCTGCGCTGGGGAATTGTTTCAGTACTCTGTCATCTTTTGTGGTCATTAGCACATATTAAAAAGACACAACATTGATAAACCTACCATTTTTAATATATCTTCTCATGCTTTTGCAGCTGCAGCCATGCTCCAGTGTTGATCTATCCAGCTGAGTCAGATAGTAGGATCGACAACTGAGATGGGATTCAAGTTAGTGGCACAGTGTTGATGAAACTCAAGGCTTACACATGGCAACTATGTAAGTATGTGTCTGGCCCATGTGCTGATAGTACTCCTGAGCCCAGTCAAGTCCAGCCTTGATATACAGAGCACAATGGGGTGCATTTGTAGCTAACCCTTCCCACTGCATCATGAGCATTTCGAAGGCAGGAATTGCCCTGCCTAGGACAGGGTTACTCTCGCTCAACATGCTTTGTTGCGCAGCATGAGGTATCTATGACATTCAAGTTAGTAGTTTAGTAAGGCTTTATACACAGAAAGTATTACCTCTGGGATGACCTCCAGGTCTTGCAGCACTTCCCATTGCATTGGTGTCAACCTGCATTGGGCAAGTTTGTCATTCAGCCCATGAGGTAAGGAAAGGAAGCTGTCAATGGCCTGAAGAAAGTCAATAATGTATGACAAGTTAATGGGTAATGGTAACTTACAAGACAGACGGCATGGAGGCAGTTAATCATGAAATAGATTGAGTCCCAGCGTGATTTGACATTGTGAAGGAGCTCAACAAGTGGTACTTGAGTGGTGTCACCAGTATACCATTGGTTAGCATTGCCATTGATAATAGTATCACAAAAGCCTTTGCTGTTACATTCCCTATTTTTCGCTATTTTTCTAGGCCTTGTTTCAACCAGAAAAGACACAAGTCTCACATTCACTACAGACACATTACACTTCTTATCCTAATGCTCCACTTGCTTACTTTCCCATGCAGGCCATTACTCTCCCACAATATTGATCCACATGGATACATGTTCTAGACAAACACATGGCATGTCACATGACTAGTCATGTGACCCTATCTATGACATCATAGCACAGGGATGCTTATCGTCCTATAGTACTAATAGCTTTTATCTTACGTACAGCCACAGCCTATAGCATATGTACCTCTTATCAAGCACAGCTTGGTCTGTGCACATGTATTAGTAGTATAAATACTAGAACCAGTAGACCAAGACATCCCAGTCTTGTTCTCCTGGAGTTTTCCCAAACTACCATCGCACTTGACCACCCCTAGTACTCTGGTTCTCAAACACTAGACCCTTTGGTGGGTTTGGTCGTTTCATTTGCAACACTGGCCAAATGTGCAGATGATGTGAACAATATCACGGCCAAGAGCAATAGGATCCATGGCAAGAGCCTCAAGATATTCCACCTTGTCTACAATGTTATTGAGGGCACCAACCCATGTGGCAGCGATGGCAGTGAAGTTGGCGGTGGTGAAGGCCTTGATCATGTGTGTCATGCAAATGTTGATCATATGTGAGAAGCAAGGGATACAACAATTGAGGGCATTGAACAGGATTTCACACTCTTTAAGAAGTCTTGCTAGTTTGCCCATAGCGACAATATTGTTGGCAGCATTGTCTGTAGTCAAGTGACCAATCTGGTTAACATTTTAGTGCAGAAATACAACATGTACCACAAAGTCACATACCTGTGAAGTCACCTTAGCACGATCAAGGAGCTCCAGGATGAGCTTGGCCATTGCTTTGCCAGTGTGCAAGGTAGGGAAATAATGGAAGGCGATAAGGGATGCTTTCATCTTGAGCGAACCACCCTTGAGGGTGATCCAATGGGCTATGAGGGCAAGGTAAGGGCGGTATTCACTGTCTGACCAGATATTGGTAGTGAATGATATTTTTCCCGCCGTGTTCTATTATATTCATTAGGTTTAGCATGGTCAAACAAAATAGAGTACTTACCGCAAGATCCTGTTTTATGACCACAAAGTATTCTTCCCATGCTTTGAGGACTAACTCGCGAAGCTTTGTGTAGTGTGGGATATCAGTGTCCCAGAGGTCCTGACATAGGAGGAGGATGAGTTGACAGAACTCAGAACACTCAATAACATTAATAGACTATAATATAGTTGTTAGAAAATGTTCAGTGAGCAGTCGGAACTTGTGTACCTGGTCATCTGTAACAATAAATCTTACCAAGTACTTGTCCATTGCAGTGAGGGAGAAATCAGGGATGGTAGGTGTCTTCTTCTCTGATGGTAGAAAGTCACACAGGTGGGAATCTCTGTGATCAGGACGAGCAGGAGGGAGCGCACTGAGCTTGTGTCCTCGCCAGACTGCATCATGGAGTGTTCTGAATGTGTACCCCTTACTGAAGGCTTTCCAGACCAGGTCAACTTGCACAGACCAGTTGTTTTTCTCTGCAAGTTCAAAATATTTGTCGAGATGCCAGTTAGCAATGTGGGCATGAAGGGAGTAGTTGGATGTGTTGCAACTGAATGTAAAACCGTGATTGAGTGGGCTGTTAGCAGTCTACTGGTCCCTACAATGAAATTAGCCCCTGTAGTGGTATAAAACACTGGAGCAACTTACTGACACACTTTACAAATTGTGTCTGCTTCCTTCAACTTTTCAAAGAAATGCTGCACATCGGCAGATGTTGGCGGTGTCGTTCTTACAGGAATTAGATGCTGGATTTGCTAGGGGAAAATCCTATGCAATCAATCCTCCAGGCCCAATCTAGTTATAAGCTGGTGATAGGACAACTCTACCTACCAGATCAAACAGAAGAAATAAAAGAAATTAACTACTGAGTGAGTGAGAAACTTAACTAATTGGATCCCTGG
>JBBPRQ010000765.1:0-15582 GCA_038093095.1 Boletus insuetus | reverse complement strand
GACGAAAATCCATTAAGACTAAATTAAGAAAGGGTGTAAGTCAGCCACCCTACTTACTTGTCTTAGATGAACTTAACTGTTTAAGAGTATTTAAGTCATCATTAAACAAATTGAGGTTTTCCTGATGAGATGATTGTGATCAAGTATGTCGTTGACAAGACTGCTATGAGTTTCATGATATAACATTGACTTTGCCATTAAGGCTGAAATATTATGATTCTTGCCCTGCTTCTTGGATTGGTACATCGTTGAATACCACATACAATCTTTTGTATCTGATTCATTCAAAAGTAGTTTGATGTCATTGTTGCAACTTAGTGAAACCAATATTGCTGGACAAAAATTATTCATGAATGGAACCATTTGCTGAGGTTTATATCACCCATCAATATCTATTTCTTCTTCCATAGAAAGATCCCAAGGAGCCCGATGCTTGCAAGTTAATCATCTGTGCTTGTCATAACAAAGACATGTTGTTCGAGTGCAGGTATGAATCTGTTGGGATCATATGACACAATGGAGTTTATCTGTAAATTGTTCTATCCAGTCTTCTTCATCAGGATTCGGAGGGCATGAATATGCTACTTGTGTTTCACGTGGCATTACTTGAATTGTTTCCTCATCTAATCCGTCCACATGCACTCATATGTTTTCTTTCATGAACTCTGGTACATGTTCATGAAATGACCCCATTTGAAGAAGGTGATGCATTTCTTTGGCATTTGAAGCATCTTCAAGCCAAAGTAACATGTGGACATGCAACATTCCCCGTCCCTGCGCTTTGACCACTCCGAAGTAACCTGCAACACGTCCAAGAAGTCCTGCTTGAGTATAGATGTGATCCTTTAAAACCTCGATGCCAAACAATGTTGATAGCATTGTATTGATGATGAAAAAAACAAAATGGCAGCTGCATATGGATCACGCATGACATTCGCTGCCTATCAGGTCCCAGTTTTGCATTGAATTTGTCCATGTCTATTTCCTTGCCTGCAAACAACTGCACAATTGGATCATGCAGATCAGTTGGAATGATTGTAAGCCAAAGAGAAGGACCTCATAACATTAAACATGTTCTCCAGACTTGTCCATGATACAAAGCATGCATCTTGTCAGAGCCTCTGATGTGACCACTAGCAGCAAAAACATGCTTGCAAAGTTTTTTCACATGCAGATTGGAAATTGGCACATGCAAAGCCTCCTCCTTTCTGCTTGTTTCAAATCAGCCACAGTCAACGATGCTATGGCAATAGCATCTCAATTGAAATCTTTTTGTTTTATCTGGACCTGAACTGAAAGCAACACCTCTTGTTTTTGCGATATACTAAAGCAGACTAACAGAAAAGAATGATGCATTCAAAATTGATGATTGTGATATTGTAATGCCCAGCGTATGTGTTCATCAAACCCAATTGTTTGTCCTCGTTGTGATTCAATACCTCCTATGCCATAGGGAAACAGAACAGGATACACAGCTGCTAGTGGATTTCGAAGGGGAGGTTCTTGACCTCTATGTCCTATTCCAAATTCCGACTGTGGTTTCATACCATGTCTAATCACGCAACCCCCCTCTCTGTCTTCCATGTTGGCAAGTGCATATTTCATTTGTTCATTCAATGAGATTTGTTCAAGATCTGTATCACTGACTCCAAGAAATTGTAAAGGAATAACGGTTCCTTCATTATTGTGTTCGACTGTCATCTTGTCATTGACTATTTCGTCTCCATGAGTTCATAGTAATTTACCATCTAAATTTTCAATTTACCTTCATCTTCTTCATTTACCATTTCAATGTCTCTTACATTGTTGAACTGCTCATTCGCTTTCAATTTTTTTTAGTCAACAATCTTAAAGAACATTTCTACAAAAAATTCACCTTCTACTACATTGATTGATGGCACATATCCTTCCTGTTCCCATTCTGCTAATTCTTCATGTTCTTTGTGATGAACAGCAGCTAATATTTCCACAGGTATGTCGTCCTCTGGTAAATTGACAATTCATCCAGGTAAAATATCGATATCACTGTATAACTCGTTGTTCTCTTTCAACCATACAAGTGCTTCATACATGATTCGACAACAAACTCAGAATGTTGATTTTAGCCATGACTTTGGTAATTTCTTCTTTCCCACATAATTAATTGCCAATACTGATGCCAACTGAACAGCAGGCTGGGACATTAATTGACCCTTGAGCATAGAAATGACTGCACTCATGTTCATATTGTACAATGTCACATTACCTGTCATTGCACATTGAAGATGATTGGGGATTGTAACATGTCCATCTCGAGGATACAATTTCATGATGTAACAGTGCAGGTAGTGCTGAGACACCAGCAACTATTCGGGAAGTGTAAGAATTGTGAGTTCATGTGGTATTTGACCCAGCCAAAGATTGTTTACAAGCATGAACTTTGGTGTCACATTTGATTGCAACACCCATAAGCATTCATCACAAAACCATGCTTTCCCTTCCAACTCTTCTTCCCAAATGAATTCGGCCAGCAATAATAATCCTTGCCACAAGTTATGGGATTGATGAGACCTCAACAGTCACAACCATCCAATATTCGGTACTTCCAGAACAACATGTACGCTTTCTTTCAAATTAAATTATATCATCAGTATTTAATTTTTATTACCTCTAATTTTCTTATCCACGTACCATCTGAAGTCCATATTTCTCAAGCACAAACCACACAAACCAACTGCGATAGCATTTCATTCAACATAGCTGCAAGGAACGCTCAATAACAATGTTTTTGTTCCTCTTCAGTTGATAGTTTCATGAAATTTTCATGGTTGTGAAGCCCATTTATTCCACAGTTTTGTCCTTCCTCCTGTACCATTACCATTTCATGTCCTTCCTCCATCATCCTGGATCCAGAAGATATCTCTCAAAATCTGGCCTGTATCTCTTCACCATCCTCTCTCTCTCTTATCCTGCGTGCTGATAAATTTCTCTTCTTCCTTACAATCATGGCTTTCTTCAATCTCCTAGCCTTCTCTTTTGCAGCCTACAAGATTACTTCTCAGATTACATCTGGCTGATTCACCACTATCATCTCTATCTTTTTCCACAGCAACCCATGCAACATCCTTGTAAATGTTCCATGAGGTACCGCAGCCTCCAGTTCGCATTTAGAAGGTTTGTGCAAGTGATTGGAAATAAGCATTTGATGCATAGAGATTCATGAGATGTGGTCAGTGAACTTCACATTTTCCTCCTTGACAACTATCTGTTCCTTCTTTCCATAGAAGTTTATATTTCAACCATGTGTACTAACTTGATCACTTGCCCCTCTGTTCTGGTTAGACCCATATGCCCCAATCTTTTTCTTTCATCATTGGCATATACTATTTCAAATGGAAAAGACCCGGTAAACACAATTCCGTTATTCTCTTCAAAGCTAACTCAAATATGGACAGGTGTTTGTTACACTTTTATACTGAAACTTGGCTGGTCAGTATCTGCCTATACAAATTAAACCTCACCTGGTCACAAGCCACTATCTTGCCCTGAATACATTAGTATCTCCATGAAGCCATTAACGCTATTTGCCATCGCTGGGAGCCTAAGTTTGATTCGCAATCAGTCTTGAATTTTGGACAGAGCTTGATATGTTCAGCCCTGTTAAGTATCGCTTCATTCAGATCTCTTTCCTTAGTGCATTCCATGACACAGAAACACAGATCCACTGCAACTGCCCAACGTGAAACCTGCTTCTCTACACCTGTTGGAGAAAATGAACAAGAAGCGGGTTCTTCCTCTGCTCCTAATACTACTCCAAATGAAGCTGAAACCATTCAGCAACGCTTGACAGCTCCTTCGATGTCTGCTAAATATGCAGGTGCTCCACTCACGATCCAGAATTTGGAGTTCAAACCAGGAAATCCTGGTGACATTCTCATTGTCAAACACAGAGAAGAGGAGGAATTCATCTTGCAAGGAGTTTTTCAGATAGCTCGCAATGACTTCTTCTTTACTCCAGATGGAAGTTTCAATCCTGCCAACTCCTTGGATACTTGCTTCCAAGATGTCAAGCTTAATTGTCACCTCAGCATTCCCTCTCCAAATACTTTCCCCTTCACCACGACTGATTACCCAACATGCATCAACAACCTTTGCATGCTTGAGAAAATTGTAAAGATCAACAGGAAAGATGCAGTGATGAGCACTTTATCAGGCTCCATACTTGGTTCCACACAAATTAAGCTTTTCCATGCACTATTCGAGGTATGAATACTGTTCTCTGCATTCGACGTACATTAATGCCATGTTTAGCTCAAACGTATACTTACCTCCGAATCTCCATCACCAAATGAGAACGAAGCATCCAATACCAATAACCAGGACACTGATACGATAGAAAGTGAATCAGGTATTCAACTTGCTATCCTATTTTTTGGTTTTCAACACCAACACTTTGTATCTACATCGTAGGTGAGGACCTAGGAGAAGAATTCACAATGGAAACATGGCCAGTTGCACCTCAATGCTCAGATGCCTTGAAAGAACTTTTACCCACCTACAACCTCTGTCCACTCCCAGCATATGACAAGAAAGGACGACTGATCCCTCCTACTCAATACAAGTCCATGCTGAAGGGAGCTACTGTTGAAGCTCACTTCACAATGATCCATCACTACATCAAATCGAACAACCGCCATGTCTATGTTGCTATAGTCTGAAAGATTCAAATCTTACACTCCCCTGCTCCTATGCCTGCAAGCCCTTTCAAGCGCCTCTGAGTAAGTGCTTCCAAGAATAAAGGCAAAGGTTGTGAAATTTGAATGGTACTTTCAAATCATGCCTTACCATGCTCTCAATTCTCGTCTTCACTGATGTATGAGTTTTTCGCTATTTGTATTCTTCATTCACATTTTATGTACTTCCCTCAGTGACTCCAAGTCTATTTTGATACAAAACATTGCTCTCATTGTATTCTTATATCACCATGCTACCTGAAAATTTGATCCTCGCTACACGTTAAATGGTAAATGATTCATGTAAACAAGGTTTCTGCTGAAGTTCGGCCATACATCTAGTTTTGATGGTAGGACAAGGGATTGATATATAATTGATACTGGTACTGGTGGCAACTGCACAACCCTGGACAGGACATAAGTGATTTGCAGATGTAT
The DNA here is from genome assembly GCA_038093095.1 of Boletus insuetus. Taxonomy (NCBI): domain Eukaryota; kingdom Fungi; phylum Basidiomycota; class Agaricomycetes; order Boletales; family Boletaceae; genus Boletus; species Boletus insuetus. Next base: position 10,432 of record JBBPRQ010000765.1, on the reverse strand, counting down.
TTATTTGTTGTTGTTTGGGAACAACACCCCAGCCATGCAATGCTATCATAGTTCCCGTGATGACTCTCCAACACTGTGCCGAACAAGGTCAGGGTAGCTCTTCATGGCCCAGCTCCTTCACGATCGCGTATGTCCGACGCCGAACTTGCAGCGACCACTTACATTGACTACCTCCGCCCCTTGATTGCAGACGCCAACACCGGACACGGCGGCCTCACCGCTGTCATGAACTCGCCAAGCTCTTTATCGCAAAAGGCGCGGTGGGCATCCACGTCGAAGAACCAGCGCCAGGCACCAAAAAATGCGGGCACATGGCCAGCAAAGTGCTCATCCCCATCGCGGAGTATATCAACCGTCTCGTGGCGATCCGACTCCAGTTTGATGTCGTTGGCGTCGAAAGCATCGTCACCTCCAGCGCAGCGACGCTGATCATGTCGAACGTTGACGATCGGGACCACCCGTTTATTTTGGGTGCGACGAACCCATCGTTACCGCCGCTCGTGAGCGTCATGCTCGGGGCGGAGAGGGCTGGCGAGTTGGGCAATGAGTTGCAGGCCATCAAAGACACTTGAGTTGCTGCTGCGAATGTCCAGCTGCTTTCAGAGACACTGAAGCAGTTCCTTGACTGGGTGACACACATGTCGTACCCTGAAGCGGTTGGCATCGTTCAAAAAGAATTTGGGCTAAACCAGGTTCCGTACTGGGACTGGGACACGCCAAGAACCCGCGAAGGGTTCTATAGGTACCAAGGTGGCACCAAGCGTGGCATCATGCATTCCATCGAGTACGCGCTGTATGCTGATGCTTTGTGTATGGAGACGAAAAAAACAACTCATCCTCGCTCAGGCGCGCGAGTTTGCGCATGGTGTGCATGGTGTATGTCCTGGTCATTGGCTTGCGCACAACCTCAGTCCTTCCTTTAACTGTGAGGTTGCTGGTCTCAGTACCCAAGACATGAAAGAAAGATTTCGTCTGGGAGCTTGGTAGGCTTGGTTTCTGCTGGCAATTTGTCACGGTAGGTGTATGGAAGTGTAGGTGGCGGGCTGGGCTGACTGGATATTCGACCCGGGCTCGGTGGTCTGCACTCGAACGCGTACATCAACGATCTGTTCACAGGATCGTACGCAACAGAGGGCATGAAAGCCCACGTTGAGGTTGCGCAACGCAAGGAGCGAGAGATTGGTTGTGATGTATTGACGCATCAAAGGGTACGCTCATCGTATTAGCACATGTCGATGTGTCTACTCACTCTTGTGCAGTGGAGTGACGCCGACAGTCTAATCAAAACTGTGGCGGGTGGTATCTCGTCAACAGCGGCCGTGGGCAAAGGCATCACAGAGGACCAATTCAAGTCGAAGCTATGATCCGACGCGGACGTCGAAAATAAAGTCTATGGTATTCGTGGTTTAGTGCACCATCCGTAGCCCCGTTTCATATTGGGAAGATGATCCCGTTGTACCTACATACCTTGGGTATCAGAGAACGCGGTTTGATGTAGGGATACATCTAACAGATCTGCATTACAATCTGTGGGACTTTGCCAAACGGCTCAATCTGGATAAAACACCGCTACAGATGTCACGATGCAGGAATGAAGGCACCCTTGCTTGCCATGAGCTCTGCACCAAGCTTGTACCACGTCACCTGGAAGATGTTGGATAAACAGGCTCCACCAAAGATGGAACAGACTTACTTTGTCCCAATCGATCTCTTGTCTGGTAATTGGAATCCCATGTCTGAGGGCCATGAACGCCTTTTTGCTCATCTCGTGGTACGAGTCGTTTAGTAACGTTTGCAACCCTGTCTCCTCTGTTTCGATCAGTGTGAATATCTTGTTTACCGCTGCATTGGTGGGTGCGTTCGCAATCACAGGTGGTGTCGGTATCGACAGGTCGTGCGATGTTTCCAATTGGACCTGTACATGAATGAGCATGGACGTCGTCGTCGTCGAGCAATCCAAGTGGTCCCCACGTTTCCTTGCACATATAGTGCACATTGACGAGTATCTTCCCCTGAATCATCTTTGATTCCGCAAAGTCGATGTGATACTTATTGAGAACGCCACCTGCCTGACCTGCCATCTATGATGGGCCAACGGAATACAATGTGTTGAGGATCACGAACCAAAAGTTGGCCGGGTTGTACTTGTTGGAGACGGTTTAGACTGTAAGTGGCTTGGTGGTTGAGGTGAAAAGACGGCAGCGACGCCGTTGATATATAGTACGCAGCAAGGTAGAAGTCTGATCAGGAAAGAGGGCGATGAGTCGCGCAGGCCGGATCAAAGGGATGGGAGTGGGTCACCTGGTGATCTGCATTTGGTACGTCTTCCAGGATGAACTGCGCGAGGTTGTACTCACGGAGAGCGGGCAAGAGGCCGTCTTCGAGCCATCGTCGTTGGCGATGACACGCACATCTAATGCGTCATCTTGTCAGTCGAAGGTGGCACGTCAAGGGTGAATGTCGAGCGCGAACCATTGAGGACGTCGTTGATCTCGCCGGCCGGCGAAAGTTGAAGGACAAAAGTGCCGGCGACTTGGATGGGCTCGTCCGAGTTTGCCATCATGGAGAGGATGCTAACCCTAACCCCATCTGACCTAAACGTCAATGCCACCATCCTGCTCAGCAGCAGTGGACCACCATGGCTGCTCTTTGAAGTAGAATCTTCGTAGCTCTCCTAAAAAGACACCTCTGTTTCACTCATACCTCTTTTTCATTGGCCTATCTTCTCAGTCAAATCCCTTGCAGAGGGTCTTCTCGGCTAGTATACACAGTTGCGGTAGTCACCGCTATCGTGTATGGTTGTAGTGAGCGGTGCTCTTCTGCAGGCAATTTCGGATCTTTCAACGTCACCATTTGTAGTCCTCAACTTTTCCAGAGAGGTATTCCCCACTTTTTTTTCCTCACCGCTGTCGCTTCCTGACTTATAATACAGGTCGAATACATCTGGGTCAGCGGAAAATGCCTTGTTGGCAAACTACTTATCACTGATGCTAACACAGCGTGAACCATGAACCTCGATCACGGCGGTGTATATCCTCGTGCGTAGCAATCTTCAAGATCACTATACGTCGTTGAGCTTACTGGTCCGATAGGCCCGTTATATTGGCCTATACTGGGGTGTGTGAGTCCCTGGCAATCATATACGTTGATCAACGGTGTTGATTCTGGATCTGTTTTCAAGTATCGATGGGCTCGGTATGTTCGGAGATGGAAATTGAGGTCGATGAAGTTGATCCAGTGCATCTACAGCTGGTAGTACCTTTGTCCCTGGACCTGTCATCGTGAGTATCCCTCTGTTTCAATCTACAACCATCTCTGACGATTGTGTTCTAGACGTGCATGCATGAATCGCATGGATGTTCTACGCTGTTAATAGTCGCATAGATGTAAGCACCTTGGTTTGTAGCCCTGCGCAACATTTGGAGTGAGGTACATTTCCCAAGGTACCGTAAAATTTCTGGTATGCAGTTGGGCATTTCCGGTGTGTTTCTTGGGGCTGCCGATTGTGAGTTACTTTTTCTGAAGGGTTGCTCCTCTGTTTCGTAATTTCGATCACAGTGATCGTGATCCTACACGTGTATACAACGTGAGATCAATCAAAGAAGATTCTCGGCATCCTCTCGTTCGTATACGTGCCGCAAATAAATAACTTCCGTGTTTGTTTGTTTTCACTGGAATTTACAATATTATTTCTCAGGTACGTTTTGTGGTCTCATTGTAAGTGCCAGGATGATACTGAGGAGAGGACCATAAAATCTACCTCTAGCTCTACCTCCCGCGACTAGTATTCTGGAATTTCCCATGCTGAGTCTTTTTTCTAAGCTCTGCGGATGGCGACATCGCTGTCTTGTGTGCCTATCTGGGTCAGCTCGCTTGGCCCAGAGCCCAGAGATGTGCTGGCCGACGAAGTCGCGGTCGTGATAAACGAACGGGATCAAGCTGTCCTGGATGAATGTGAAGGTGACGATGACGATGACACCGACGGCACCAATGATCCTTACTACATCAATCCAGCGAGTCAAAGTGACGAGCCGTGTAGGTTGTAGTCCATATGTGATGCGGCTCGCGTCCAACTAATGTCGTCTTTGCAGGTCAGGTTGTAGACGGTTGATAACTATCAAGGAGAGGAAAGTAAGGTAAGGACCATTGTAATATTCACCTGGTTATCACAGCTCCGACCACACGGTTTCCTGACGGTGGAGATACCGTATAACATGAGCATGTTTGCAATGCAATGCCGTATTTCTGCACTTTTTGTGATGCACAATATTCTGTCGAGTATTTAAGTAGTTCAGAAATATTAAATACGTCAAGGTCTTTCCTGTCGCTCCCAAACACTGCTCCTCATCTGACTGCCACGCCTGGCACGTCACACCCCAGGATTTTCCAACTTTCCCACAGCTCTGTCTGGAATTGGCGCACAATCTGAAATTCTGCCAGAGGTTCTTGACATTCAAGATGACTGACAATGTTCTTAAACCGTACGTTATAAACAATTGCTTCCTATTTTAACACCCTCGCTAATTCTCACCATCAGTTGGGCTCTGAGCTGCCTGGAAGGCGCTCACCGAGGCTTGGTTTTGGCCTCAGCGGAACATGGCCGTGCACTTCAAGTGTGCACAGTAGTACATGATCCTCAATGTTCCGATATACATCTGTGAGTCTCCGATTTACATCTTGTTAATTCTCTGACCTAGGCATCAACAGTATTTCCGACGATATGTACGGTCTACCCAAATCAATACTTCCCATTCTACGGCGATTTTTACTGGTTGAACTTTCTGGCCAGCCAGTGGCAAATAATCTGGAGAGTTGTACAGAAGATGAGAACCAAGACGTGGAACAGTTCGAGGAGGCAGACCAGTTGGCCGAGGTAGAGCTGGAGCGAGAAATGGAACAAATAGCCGAGGGCGACTCGGAAGTAATGGAAGTCATCCAGGGTAAGTCTATTCACAGCTTTAATGTAACTAATTAAGTACTGTTCACAGATAACGTTGTGGTTGACCTCGCAGGAATGTCTACTACTTTCGCAGAGCAGAACAACTCTTCGTGGGAAGGGGTAGAAATCATTCAAGGTAACATTATTTGCGACGTCAATCGGAATTTACTAAATCCTATTTGCAGAGAAGCTCGCCGTTGAATCTGCAAGAATGACGTGGGATGAACAGTCTGCCGAATCTTCGGCCTTCCAGGAGCAGGAGCAGGTCGGCTCTTTGGAATCGGAAGACTTCACCGCCAGTGAAGAGATTGCTCGTATTCCATCTGACGATGAAAACTCGGACTCGAACAGTGGTACTCCAAGGCTTCCTGATACCGTCCGAGTAACTCGAAGTCGATCTCGGGCCGCTGCCTGTCACAATTTGTTCGCTTGTCGGGACGATAGGAAGGAAGATGAAGACGAAGACGAGACAAAACCTGCTCTGAGGTCAGCAGGTGCCAGAGCTCCTGGAGGGCGAAGACGGAAACAGCCCAAAGACCGAAAGACAAAGAAGGAAACGGACCAGAACGATGGCAACCCAGAAAATAAAAATCAATTTCCATTTGTTCTCACAGAGCAACAGCGTAACGAGGTTCCAAGAGCTCTCGGAACCATGTCCGTCAACGTCAACGTGGATACTTACTTGAAGGTGGTCTTTTACGTTGACCTGGCCAAAGTGCCTACTCGAAAGCCAGGTCGCTCAGAGTTCGCAACTGGAAAGTAAGTTTTCTATTTTGTATCATTCGGATGGAAGCTGATGACGGTCTCAGATTATCGAAACAAATTCTGGGCCCGCCATCCCACCAGGATTCAAGTACAACCCCGACTTCAAACCGGTTGGTGGAAGATGACGCCGATTTGAAATCCATCAACTGCGCTTACCTGCCTGATTACGATGTCATCATTTGCAGAAATATTAATGAGGATCGACCTTGTGGCTATGCGGTTCCCTTAGCAGGCTTGCTGACACATTGTTGGGGAAAAACGGGAGCAGATCTCAAAACATGCGACCGTATTCCTCACATGCTGGACTTTTGCAAGAGGAGAGATACCCATGCTGGAAAAAGTACATACGATGAGGAACAAAGGAGCTTCATACAGCGTATTCTAGCCAGATTTCCAAACGTCGTTGCCACTCGGGCTGAAATGAGAGCTCTTCGTATGCGTACCGATCAATTTGGGCCCATTCGTCACATCAGCCATCCTATCCAAGGATTTTCCTGCACCCACTGCGACTTCGCGACATACGATACCGGAGAAAAGACAAAGGAGCCGTTGCCCCTGCGGGAGCATTACTCAGCACACAAGGCAAACAACCCCGACAAATTCCCCCAACTTGCTCGTGGAACGGATCTCAGAAATAATACTAAGTATTTCCAGAAATGCTTGGTTCAGTCTTTCGATCTGGACAAAGTACATGCAGTCTGGCTTCCGGTGCCCCCCAACAAAGTATTGCCATCGGATGGCACGCCCGTGAAGTCATATTTCCAACTATTGACTTCCAGCCTATCCCCAGAGCTGAAGTCTTCACCGGCTGTAGTTGATCGCAAGACAGTTCTCCCTTTTTTTGTGCAGAATGGGGCTTTCGACCTGGTCTCTCCCCTGCATCCAGAATTCATCACGAGCTTGATCAGTCTACCTGGTCAGCGAGAACATATCCTCCAGATATTGAAGGTTTCCGTCATTGAAAGGTTTGAAAAGCTCTGCAAGGAGATTCCAACGGTTGCCGATCAGATTCGTGAGCGATTGGTTGCTCCAAAACCGTGAGTTCTCTGGACAATTGTGGCATTGTATATCGAGATACGATTATAAGATTAGAGATGAACAGGCGATAGTGAAGCGATTCAATTGCCCGTCCAGCATCAATACCATACGTTCATACGCTCTAGAAGAGGTTAGAATGCTATGCTTCGTTCTCCGTTGCATTCAGCAGGACCGATGTTCCACCACCGTTGCTGACTCTTCAAGTTCTCATTCCCCTGGGTCTGCTACGGAAAATGGATTTCAAATTACGCTGACAGATCAGCAGATGAAATGCTGCCGGGCCCTTTTACAAGATTTGTCGAGAAACGTCAAGTCTTCTCAACTTGAGAGCCTTGTTGAAGCCACTCTTCAAAGCATCTACATGCCAACCAATTCCTTTGAGATGTTCGACGACAACTTTCAAAATCCGTCTACTCTTTACACCATTCTTCGGTCGACACATCAGCAAGGAGGCTTCGCAAGTCCAAAGCACGTTACAATTTACTACGCTCGCATCCAGTTTGGGATCCGTCTCACCCTCATGGCCACCATACAGGACAAGTATCGTCAACTTCAACGCGCCAAAAAGAAGCAACTAGATTCCGAAACAAATGGTGACCAACTATACGATGAGTTTGTGGTGTGAGTAACATCACTTTACCAGCTATTTTAATCTAACCTACTTCTAAGCTATGCAGATCATATCATTATGCGTTGGGCCTCTCAAGGGCACCCAACACCCCTCGCCTTTGTTCGTAGATGTATGAAAGCTATGAGCAGGGTGGCAAGAAATCTGCCGGCCGGCCCGACCGTAATGTGGAATGTGGACCACTCAAAGATCGTCGTTCAAACCCACACGGTGGTTATTGCAGAATACATTGATCATGTACAAAAATCACTTTCCGCGCTCGCCTGCAAAGTGGACAAGGAGATCTTATTCGAAATCGAATTCCCCTCTCAGTCATTTGATCTACCAAACGATTCCATGGAAACCAACGATACAGATACCCTTGGTTTTAGCCTATTCGGTTTTGGTGGCGATTCCTCGGAAGATCACCCAGCCTCCTTCTTCCTTCAGCAGCTCTGCGAAAAGGCTGTACTCTGTCAACGAGATGGTGATGCAATCCTTTGGAACACCAAGAATCTCACACCCTGGCTCCTCACCCTTAGCGAAGTCTGGACGGAAACGTTGACCCTCCTCCACCTCCTTTCTCTTCCAGGCCGGGGTACGGAAGTGACCAGTTGGCAATACACCAATTCTTCGGCAAGTTCGCGCCATCTCTTCTATTCCACGGCATTGGGGACTCTAATAACTCAAAGTAATTACAACAAAACGACTGCTATCACAGGTGTTTACAAGTATATCCTTCGGGTGATCCCTTTTGCCCTTGCGAAGGTTATCTGCAAGCTCCTAAGGGTTGTTCGACCGGTGGAAATGTTTGCATTCACAAGCCTTTCTGTTGGGGATGTGACAGATATTCAGGCCATCTACGAAACTTATCTGTTTGTGTCTCACGGGCGCGTTTGGGACAGCAACAAGTTATCAGCGTCCCTTCAAAGCTGGTTCTCACGGGAGCTTGATGTACCTCTCGGTCTTCACCTCCACCGCCATTTCGCTCAGGCATTGCAACGTCAATTTTTAACATACGAAGGTGACAACAAGCTGGCCAGGACAGCCAACCAGGTTCTGGGTCATGGTGGGGAGGTGGCCGGTCTCAACTACGCTCGGGAAACTCAAGATCTTAGCCTGGATTCCTCTGAGCGTCGAATGATGGAAAAGGTTGGCGCTGACTGGATTAGAGAGGTGCACAAGTTAGAGGTTTCACCCAGTCTAGACCGACAAAAGTGAACGGGAAAGTAAATGGAAGTTGGGTACAGCGGAGGGTGATGGTCTCAAAAGCCTCAGAAGGTGGTGATTCAGATATATTTAGTTGCATGAGGAATACAAGTGAGTACGTAGAGAATACACGCAGTGGTAGCTTCGTCTCCAAAAGCACATAGGTGTCGCTAATAGAGGCGTCGTTCGGAATATTTCCAATGATAGGAATGTTTTTGAATGGAGAGAAACAGTCGAAACGTACATGTTCGCCTCTGAGGGCTCCTCGATGTTCTCCCGCCTCTTTCCGCTTCACCTCTAAAACAGAAAAACTCCATATCATCGGCCCAGTTTAACGGAATGATTTGAATAACACCTGTGACACACGTACAAACAGCCACCTCTCAAGTACCTGTATCCCATTCGGACTGGAAGAGGTTCAGTTTCTGCGCGTTGAAGTTTATTCCAAATGGTCGTCCAATGGCAGTCAGCAAGGAACTGTATGTAAGGTGCCCGCTAACCAATTGACACGGGGAAAGAGGGTACCCCGCAAAGTATGCGTATACTTAGGACCCGGGAGAACAGATGTCTGCGGATTGAAAAGGACTCGGTTGTATGCAAAGGGGGTCAAGTTTTGTGATTGTTTACGAGAAGGGCGTCCCTGAATTGCCTGATAGACCGTTTTAGCTCAAGTGCATCGATCTGTCGCAGTAGGGAAAGACAGTTTCCACGAATCTTGAGTGAGTTTCGCCTTAGCCCACTCTCTCAACAGTGGTGTGGGGATAACTTGAAGTATCTTCGCGTTGCCATCTTGGTTTACAGTCGGGGCTATGTCACCTTTGCTTTTATCCAGGATAGAGAGACGGCGTCATGTATAATCTAACCAAAAGGGTTGACTGTGTCATACACAAAGAGGCAGAGCACCAGCTCACCAGAAATATACTCGACGATGTCCCCATGCATATACGCTTCCTTTTCAAAAGAAACTTATCAGCACTAGGAGATATTCGCCCACATCCTTCAGGCGAGCGGCGGTATACAGGGTTCCATACAGACGCTGTCAAATCGTGATGTCAAGACCCCCAAATTCCCATCCAGATATCTGTCAGAGACAGTGAGAAATATATATCACACTAAACACATTGGGAAAATTACCGGTGAGACCACTGAGAGTGTCTTACTCGTATGGTGTCGTAGTTGGGCGGCCTTGGGCCCGTGCAAGTTCGAATGGCGGTATTGCATACTTGTAGTTGCTCCTCTTCCAGGTGGGAGTTTCTGGGAAGAAGATACATGTACGCCTGATGAAAACATCTTTTGGTGTGGCTTGTGAGCTCAGCTGAATATGATTGAACGACGCGCGTACCTTACGCCAGAGATCCCTGATATTCATAGACCTATTTGGGCGTCTCGGGAAGCCTCGCTTTAGTGCGATGAGATCAAGCAATTTGAGCAAATAGACATTCATTTCTAGGGAACCGTCCTCATTGGGAGTCACGACGATTGATCATGTAGAGTGGGCTCAAGCGTCAAAAATAAAGACAACAAGCGGTCTTTTGGTCGGGAAGATTTGTAAAAATAGGATAGTATAGTATATCACAGATTGCGAGAAAGTGACCGTTCGGAGAGAATGCAAAGAAAGATACATGAAGTGCATTGTGGTCACTTTCCAAATAAACTCAACGACTTCTTTTTTTCCAGATGCCCAGGGAGTGAGTTCTGTATACAACACCCTCTGTGACATATCCGTCATCCCCATGCCTTGATGATCCTTCATGCGGTCGTGAGCGAGGGGGAACAAAGTACGATCCTTAGTAGCCATTCTCTTCAGCTCCTGAAAGGCGACTGAGATGCGCTTTCGTGAACGCGGTTGAGGAACGAACAGTGGTCGATGGGGA
>JBBPRQ010000764.1:0-15587 GCA_038093095.1 Boletus insuetus | reverse complement strand
TGGCGTGGTGTTGGAAGCGGTGGGCTCAGAAGCGAACATGCAGGGCTTGGACGTATTTATAAGGGGTGAATGTTAGGCGACGTATTATCGAGAAATCCCGACAATTGAGTCGGCTACTGAGGATTCTTTGTGGCCGACCAAATCGTTGGGCAACTTGATAATCCGTATCAGCCAAGATGGCTACCTTCCTCATCGGGATGTCAGTGTGATCACAATTGTGGAGTACATTCAGAACTTGTAACAGATACATGAATGGTGAACATAGTAATACGTGGCCCAGACTACCCGTAGATTGACACGTATCCAATCCGGTTCAAATTTTGTGCCCGCGAAACCAGCCTTGACGTCTGCAGGTATCATTTATTCGTATTCATTAGGAGGTTGAGGTAACGATCAGCGCCAGGCTTCTCAGCAGAGGGGGTGACCGTCATGGGGAAGTAGCAAAGGGGGCACTACCGCCCATAGCAGATGAAGGAGACAGCAATACAGAAACGGATAGAGTGTTACTGAACCAAGTTCCGAACGGGAATGGCTGGCTTGTTCCAGGCGAGGATTTGGTGTAGAGAGGGCGGTTCCAAGGGCACTCTGGACCGGGGTGTAGTCCCAAATGCAGACTGAGCAGGCGTAGTGCCTGTAGCTGAAGTATTTATGTAAAGTAGCAGAAGAAGAATGCCGACGGCTGAGACGCAATCGCGGAGAATCCACCGCCTCCAGTCACACGAAATGCACCAGACGCGGGTTTGATAAGAGACGATTGCCCGAAAGGCTGCCAAGGCTGGCCAAACGCAGATTGTGTGGTGTGGGAAAAGGCTGATGCGGGCTGCGAAGGTTGTGAAAAAGCGGATGTGAGATGTGGGGACTGACCAAGTGCCGAGATGGCTGCCCAAAAACTGACGTTGGTTGCGACAGCTTCGCAAACACTAACGCGGGCTGCGTTGAAGGCTGTGCGAGCGCGGATGTGGGCTGAGTTGTCGCGCCAAGTGCAGGTGGTAAAAGTAGTTTGACCGAAGGTTGGCTGTCCAAATGCTGGCTTGCTAAATGCTGTCGCAGTCGTGCCTCCAAACCTGGTCCGCAGTCGTAGTCCTCTGCTCTTCATACTAGAAGTCAGCTGTGTGTAGACTACGGTGAAGAACCACACACCATATTCATCCGTCGTTCCTGCTTTGAGGGCAGTGACCGCCCTCAGACGCAATTTCTCGGACGACTCGTCAAGTCCACCAACAACAGGTTCGTGTTTTGCAAGTCCATAAGAGGAAAGTGGCTTATCCTTGATGATGTCGGCTCTGTCATCGTTTCAACTCTAAATATTCCGCGGAAGACAACATTCAGATGAGACTCACGTGTAGGGAACAATGGCTCTGTAGTTACCCTTGCCTAGTGTCATTTCGGATGCGTAATCAAGCGTTTGTACCTGCGCAGACCTCACCAAACTTCTCAGCCGGGGGTCTCGCGGGGGTGGTCCAATGAGTCGATCGATTACGAGTTCGGAACGATACATTTCTTCTCCTTGTTGGATGCGTTCGTCAGTATCTTGATCGTTGTCTGGGTGAGCCAACTCGAAGTAATCGTCAGCGAATGGGAGTACGTGAGAACCACCAAAGTCCCAGTCGAGAATTCCAAGTATACGGCGGGGGAAGAATGGCTAAAGGATGGATCAACTTTAACGTGAAAGACGAAAGCGAAACAGAAGATACCTCACTATGACGTTCCGCCCATGCAGATCGCCATGCCGCAACACAAACGGGTGTTCGCAGTCATACGGATGCGCTCTAAAATCGTCCCTCTTACTTTTAACACGCTCGAATATCTCCTCGGGCGTCGAGTAACGAAGGCAGCTCATCTCCTCTTTGAACTTTGCTTCGTGAGCCAAGAGCGTACTTTTATGCACTGGAAGTCCAGGTCTGGTCTGAAGGACGACGTTAGTTCATTAGGATGGAGCAAGTCATTGGTATACCAACTGCCAAAGGTCCCTGTAGTACCGGGGTGTTCATTCCGACATCGATCTCCGTACTTGCATGCTCCACGCAGGTAATATGAGCATACAGTCTGTCGCAATAGTCAGCGCTATTCACGTCTGGAAACAGGCGAATTTATCATTGTAAGTGGAGTCCAAGATGTGGGTTGTTTACCAAAGGCTTCCACATTCAACAAGTACAAACACGTCCTACTGTCTCTTGCTACGAACCACGCAGTGAAAATCATCGGACCACTCGTTTAGGCGCCAATGTTTTCCTTCTATTCTGAATCCTGACGAGCTACATCGTGGTGTTGGGCCCCTTTACAACTGTGCGGCCGAATGCAGCGGCGAATACGAGGGTGATCGCATGCATGCGTTCTTCATTGCAGCGTGAGCACCTTACACTTCAAGCGGGACGATGAACTTACTAGACTATAATAGGCTGCTTAGTTCAGGATAATTTACATGTTCTCCTCTTATACCTGCTAATCTCGTGCGGTGAATACATCTGCTTGATTTACTTTACTAGTTGCCACTGGGTACGGTCCCGTCAGTTCAACCCAGATCGATTGTTGTGTATGCTCTACTCTCCCCATCAAATCAAGACGAGAAAATGTAATCATCTGGAAATAACCTTGTTAATCAAGATCTTTCATGGGATCTACGCTACCGTGACGGATGCGTTCCTGTATTCATGTTTACAATACCCCTGCAAGACAGAAGTGTGTCAACGTGAATGTCACTGGGCCAGCAGGTTGGTACTGTGACAGCTGGAACGTGAAAATTTGATAAAACCCCACGCCAGGCAGACATCCGGGTTCCAAGGTCTTGCGTAGAGGACACTCCCGAGCCCCTGTGTTGGTTGTGGGCAAACACCACTGGTGCAACTATTTATTGCCACTGATGGTAATTCCAATGGCGATGCATGATGTTATGAAGAACTATCTATTGGTAAGCAACAGCAGTTAAACAGTGCGGAGTCTCTTGTCGGTAGAAAGACTTAAAGTTTTGGTTTATCGGGAGCGCCGTTCCATCCGTGGGGTAACGAAGTTCGATGATATCGCCTAGAGATATGGCAGATGCCACAACAGCGCAAATCGACAAGGATTTCATGGTTATAGAGTTTCCTCCTCGACATAGGTCGGTAGGCTATCTCGCATCACCCCTTTAATACCGCCCATATCAGCTTTGGTGGGGACTTCGTCACTCTACCACCACTGGCAACGGCTGACTCTACCGATCATCTTAACATTACTCATACAGGTTTCGAGCAATGCCAAGGTCGCCCGTCGTGTCCTGGCATGATCCAGGGTTGTGTGAGGTGGTCATTGATGTGAAGATAATGACACCCCTCTCCCATCCGACAGTGGTTGACGCAGTGACTTGTAATTGGGTTGACCGTTCGCTGCGGTGTCCTTCATCGCCTCCATTATTTTTCCAATATGGCATGGGCGTTCCGAGTCTTTTCTTTCTTCGGCAATCACGACCAGCTGAATGAGTACTTATTAAGTGCAAACAAAAGCAGATGTCTTACCCTGAACACTGCCCTCCCGCCACTAGGTTCCAGCCGTCGGTCATCTTCGCCCGGTCTCTTAAACAGTAGATGACATCCTGATTATCAAACAAGCCATGGAATTCGTTCTTGGCTAGAGACAAAGTCACTCAATCAAGTAGGTTACACACGATAAGATGCCAATAACACTGACATGGTGAGTCGACAGACCTCAAGTCCGAGAGGCACATGGTGCATTTTAAGTTGGCGTGGCTTGACGTAGTGAAATTGGTTTCAGGCACCAACCAAACGCCTCGAGGCACCCAGACACCGATTACCCCTGCTGCGTTCGCTATGATCGATTGATCCGCGAAAGAAATAGGGGCAGTTGTACATACTAAGGTATGCGTTGTGCTTACCGCCAGTCGCCAGTCGATTTACGGCTGGGCCCAGGAGGCTGTGGGACCGGAAGTGTATGCGACTAAAAATGGAGGATTTGATATTCTCGACACTTGGGGTTGGCATATAAAGGGGCACATTTATTCCTCTTTCTTCTCAGCAAAGGGCCTTTGTTATCTTCTCCCTTGACGCCCCACACTTCTTTGATCCTTTCTGAAGATGAAGCTGTTCCCCATCGTTTCTGTTCTCGTTGGTGCTGCAGTGTCTGTCCTCGGCCAGACTATTGAGCTTGGCGCACCTACTAATAGAGCTGTCCTGCACCGAGGAAAGAACTTCACCGCACAAGTCATCCAACCTGTAAGCATTCGTCACGAAGTCCACCCATCCATTCACTGAATCCAGAGTCGACTTCAGGAATCTCTAGCATCTTGTATCCAAGTCGGCATCGCGCTCGCTATAAACAGCTGCAACAACGGCGTCTGCCCTCAACCGACCGACCAGCTTGGCGATGTCCTTTACGCTGGCCCCTGGAACCCCACCCCACACAACCCTGGCGGTTTCTACCAGAATTTCACGCTGCAGGTGTCAGAGTTTATGAATACCGGTCCTGCCATCTTCACCTTGACGCATCTCTGCTTGCTTGGGGTACGTCATTTTCCTGCTAGGTTCTGTTCTGTGCGCTGAAGCACAGATCTGGGGTCATTTCAGGCTGGACCATTTCCGTTCCTTGAGTTCCGTAATGCGACTGTGAGGATTCAGTGAGAGTATGTTTGATAGCAGGTTATCGATTTACGGGACATTGAATTTGACGTGGACAGTACCTAGGTTAGGTTAGCATTACGACATCGATCTACTTACTTATGAGCATACAGTCTATCGCCGACGCGGCATAAGTACTTGCGCAGCGTGTATTCACCGTCAGCATACCCTCCGGCGCGTAGCACGGCCCATGCGCCACGTTCCTACTGTGGAAATGATCATCACTACTGTCGGTTCAACGGTACCGTCCAAATGATGAAATTTTCATGCGTGGTACTACCTGCGGTGCCAGCCTGTTCGGGAGCCGGGACAACATAATTAGCATTGTTCAGGTCACCCATGGCGTGCTGGTGTGCTTGCTCGCAATCATACAATCCGTCAGGCAACTGTATCGTATGGCGAAGCAGTGGCGACTTAATCGGTACACGGGCCTGCTCGTCAAGAAGTAAGGCATCTTTTACTTCCTCGCGTACGTCCCCTTCACATCCTTTCCCTTTGCGTCCTCTGGTACAGTCCAAATAAATCGAATATCAAATGCTAACAGTAACATTTCCCCACAGCATCTTCCTGTTCAGCCTCGTGAGCGTATTTGCCGCCTGTGACTGGGAAAGCTTCCGACGCAAGGATGGTCGGTGACAGCATTGGCCGTCTTGCAGAACGTGCCCTTGTATACGCTCGATTCATCATAAGCATACGGGAATTGTATGCGCGTGATGTTCAGGGTAGACACGGGAGCGGGATTGACAGTGGGTTTGGCTTGTACATGTCTTGTCATCTGGTCGCGGCACTCAGGCTGCCATTATGGCGATGATGATATTTGCTGATGTCAAACGGAATGAGGAGTCAGACTGGAGGATACTCGAGAGGTACCGAGGGAGGTTGGAACGACTCAGCCAGAATATGTGATATGGGCCAGCCCGGGGCGCGTCGATGAATAAATGGTGTTGGATAGAACGAACGTGTTGTGAGTTCTCTCATTCTGATTCTCAGTGCATTTTCCACTCGATTTTATTTTGAATTTGAGCGCAATGCTACTAGCTAGTGCGACGATGATCGTAAGAAGGTACAGTAACTATGAGGAAGACAAGACGAAGGCCGTAACGACAAGTGTAAAAAGGGTGAATGCGGCCGACTAGTTTCTACACTTGCACTCAAATGTGTCTACTTAGCGAGGCGATAAACAAATGGCCACGTTGCCTTATCAGGTACAGCTTCCTCGGTTCCCGTGAGCGCGTTCGTTTGCCGTTTCTTCCTCTCTTCCCTGCCTTCCGATCCAATCCATTTCCCGTCAACAGCGTACCCTTCCTCCTCTTCTACGTCCGCCAACAAGTCTGCCACACCACCATAAAACTTTTCCGCACAGAATTCCGATGTTCCGCAAGAGAATGCATGCATGTAGTCGCGACCTGATTGTCGGGTGGTGTATCAGAGCTTTATTCGAAACATGGTCGTCGAGAATGGGAAGAGACCCACCTCCAAGGCTGGTAAGATTGCCCGCAAGCTTACCAGTCCAACCGGCCACATCGATATGGTTGACGTTGTGCAGCGTACCAAGATACGTGCCCCATTGTGCTGACTGCACGGATACCATGCCATCGTTTGCTCCCTCATGGGCTGCTATTATGGAATGAGAATACCTATGAAGGATGAAGAGTCATGTCAGTGTCTTTCCGAGGCAGTGGTGAACTAAACTCGCTTCCAAGGATCGATTAACCTGGGCTCATACTCTGCTCCCCAGCTGAAGTACCTTACACCTTCTATATTCGGCGTGTTGTCATTAAACTCCTTCATTGCTTCCTTAGTAAGATGCTCAAAGGCCTTGCCGTTGCCGTTGCCATTTGGGAGAAGCTGGAGGAGTGCGACGACTGTTGGAAGGCAAGTAGAGGCAAGGGAAAGGAAATGGGAAGCAAAGGAAGAGCCATGATGGGGTGTGGAAATTGTAGTGAGGCTGAGGACGCGGAAGGTGCGTTGGGTGAGGTGGGTAATGAGATACCGACAGTCGATACCACCCTGACGGACGAGTGAGAAGACGCAAGTCTGTTAGCGAAAAATGTACCATGCTATGGCTTATTAAGTGTACATCTCTATCGGGGTATGTTTCCGATATCTTCCTTTCAAGGACCTTTGCACGATCGACCGGGGAAGAAGTTGCAGGTACGCGAGTGATGAGGACCTCACAGCCCATGGCTTCGAGAGCCTCCCCGATTCCTCCCCAGTGGGAAACCTGCACGGATGCGATCGTTGGTCCAATCGTGAGGGAGTCGAATCCTAAGAGACCGTGGCAGAAAACGAGAGGGGCATTTGGTGCGCGGACTGTGAAATGGGAGTCTAGTACTGATCACTGAATGAGATGCCGCAAAAAGGCGACATACATCTCTTTCCAAGATTACCATTTAGAGAATGATGTTCATTCGGTGCGCTTGCTATACTCTGCCTGGTATCAGAGTCTGACCGGAACCACCACCCGCGAAGAGATGGGAATGTGGGTATTTGAAAGATTGTGGATGTGGGTATGGACTGGAGTGTGTCGATGGAGGGACTCGTAGAGGATGCGGTCACGGCGTACGAGCGTGAGCGGGAAAGTGCAAGGGCGATAGGTGATTCTTCAGTAGTCGGAGAGCATACAGAAGGCGAGGTGTATCCGAGGCTCGATATCAAAGGTCCAGGTCGTGAAGGCACTAAAGTGGAATGGGAAGAGGAAGGAGAAAGTCTGGCAGGGGGAGATGGTGAAGGTACGATAATTCCATGGAGAGCCTTTAGCATCAGAGAGGACAGGGAGGATTGGGAGCGAGTGGGAAGGATAACGGAGATGGGAGGTGAGGAGATGGAGCTGGCGGGGGAGAGCGTTCTCGAGCGGCTCATCGACTCGCCCACCATGCTGCTATTAGATTAGGGGCGGCTTCGCGATATGGAACCATGCTGTTGCACAAGGCAGAATGTGATGATCGGGATCATGAATGTGCTCATGGTCTAGTAGTGATCATCCAGGGTATGACAAGGCAGTGCTGCAGAGCGCCATGAAAAACATGAAGTTATCGGTCGGAGGTGATCATCAGAAGTTGTCATATGCCTACCGATCAATGTCGTGCCTTTTTAAATGAAAGCAAGGAAGCACGATTGTCCAGAATTTAGAGAATTAGATTCATTCATTCCGCCCGGTATCAAAGTCCGACCGGAACCACTGATGGGAATGTGGGTGTCTAAAATGCGTCGAGGGAGGGACTTGTGGAGGATACAGTCGTGACATACGAGGACAAGCAAGAAAGGGTGGAGATTCTATGGTAGTCGGTGAGCATGCAGAAGGGGAGGTGTATCCGAGGCTCAATATCAAACTTAGGTGTAGGCCGTGAAGGCGCGGAGGGAGTGGCAGGGGAAGATGGTGAAGGTACGATAATTTCGCGGATAGCCTTTAGCATCGGGGAGGACGGGGAGGACTAGGAACGCAAGTGAGAAGGGGACGGGAGAGCATCCATGTTGCCACCAGATCTGGATTAGGTTACCCTGCCCGTACGCAAGGCAGAACACGATGATCCAGGGTAGGAATGACGAGGCAGGACCGTGAAAAAAAACATGATGCTATCAGTCGGAGTTTGTGTGAAGCACGATGCATGCTACACCCATCCAATACCAAGTGCTGTGGTTGTTGTCGTCATCGTCACACCATACAATTTATCGGATAGCTCAACGTATTCCAATGTTGAACGTTGAACGTTGAACGGCGATGATGGAACATGCGACACAGCAATCTAGACTTGTACATCGACCCTTTGCACCCTGAACGATGCTGATAGGTTGGTGCAATACAAGAGACGCTCGGTGGAATAGCAGCCGACATGAACTAGTATCGCCTAGCCAAGTGTGTGCAGGTAGGCTGTCCAACATCCACTTCAAGCAAAGGTTGAGGGTTGCCTCTTTCTTTTCTCGACCTGAGCCATGTCAGGGTTGGGATGAACCGATCCCGATCTACCTGGAGTCCGAGCGCCAGTGACTCATCGAGGGGTCATAATGATCAGGTATTGTGGAACATTTGACGTTGTCGTTGGTGAGTAGCTTCACAGTGGCGTGAATCTGAATGTAAAGATCTTCCATGCCAGGATGCTGGAACAGTCCGGGACGCACTTGATGTTCCCATCCCGATAACGGTATCATGCCTACTACGTACTTGGATGTTCATTATGGCGGTGCATGGGCGTCAATGTGCCCACTGGACCGGAAATGGGACACCTTCTAGAAAGAAATGTCAATGCCTCCCCAAGCTCGAAAACCGGTGCTAATGTGACCGCTGTTGATGAGTCGCGACGTACGTACCCGCGGTTTCGAACGGCGACTGGTAGGTGTTCTAATAATATGATATCATGTTCTGGACGGTGGCACGATCGTTGCCGCCCATGTCGGCTAAGAGTACATGGTATGTGAGGTGCGTGTATACAGTGTTGGCAGGTCAAGCCTTCAGGTCTCAGGCTTGGATATAATTTCGAAACGCACAGCAGCCGCGTCCGTGCATTCAACAGTGACCCGCCCTCTTGATGGTTTTATGCTTGGCATTCAAATTGGGATGGTTCATCCTAGCAGTATGGCGGTTTCAAATTCGAGATCTGCGATGCGATTCCGTCCATTGTCTTTGATTTGCCGATTGTCACCGAACGAGTTGGTGATGCTAAGATAGGTCCTGCCACTCTTGATGACGACCGAGTGGCGTGGTCTCCTTATCAAGGACGAATTCGTTTGTGAGGCCTTATGGAGGTCAGGGCCCGAAGCGGAATCCATCTGGCAAGCCTCGCGTGAACGGCCTGGCGGACCCTGGACCTTGTCCTGCACTCGATCCCATGGGCCGTTTGTCGATGGCACATGAAAAAGCTCTTTTGCATCACAATCGGGGTCGATCTCGAAACGGGTAAAGTGAGATGTCATCTGAACCCCACGCAGACGGTGGACCCTCGGCTTCAGGCCTCAACGATGGGCCCTAGCAATCGGCTTGACCCTTACGCGCGATGCACAGTCAGGAAGCTACATTAATGGATACTCAATATGGTTTGTTGATCCCTGTGGCGGGCCATCTTCAATGAACCTTCTTCGTTGTCGAATTGCATAGCTCATGAAGAAGGCGGTTGACAATATGACTGGCATCGCTCGTGTACGGCTGCATACTTCCTCACGGCATGTCAAATGTACCCTTTACCGTTCTGTGGAGGAAAAAAGAGACACAGAAACAGAAAAAGAATAATTTCCGTCCTCGTGGAAGTGGTGTATTTAAAGGGCCATCCTTGGATCACATTTGCGTCACACACGCTCGACTCAGCATCAATAGGTGAGCTTCCAATTGTTTGACGAATGCACCATTTGCTCACCGCTCGACTAGCAAAGCCGTCCAGACTACGACATGTTAGTTTATCTACTCTCGGCTACTAACGACTTGACTAATTTTGTTGTTTGATACGCGTGTACTGCAGTCATAGAACTCGCAGAGGATACTTTGCATTAGAATTCTGATTAGAAAAGTGACGGAGATGGCATCACTTGTGGTTCGCTCATTTGCATCCGAGTCATTCTCTGAGTACAGTTGGACTCACTCATTTATAGCAGAAATATGACGCGAGTGGCAAATTGTGGGCCCTGGTTAGGGATGATGCCAATCGTGGTTCCTTCACGTGTGAAGAATGTGTCGGTAGCCCGCGCTGCTGGGACGTTCCCGACAACGCAATCACCATGGGTATAGGGGTGCTGGTCCACACATTAGGAAAGTTACCAACCAACGCTGTTCCATGCATTGACTGTGGTCACAAGGGGACTAAGCACCACCAGGGCTACGTTTGGAAGGAGTCACGAGCAAATACTAACCCGCCGGTCCAGAGTCACCCTGGAATGGGTCCAGGTTTCTTACCGGGCTACAGTTACTTCGCAATGGGTCAGCCACAGGAGAAGACTGCCAAGGATGAGGCTAAAGCGCGGGAGGCCCAGGAAGAACGTGAACGGAAAGCTCGCGCGCGCCAGGAAGAAGCGGACAACTTGGCTGCCGCGCAGGCGGCGGAGGCGCAGCGGATGAAGGCGGAGATGGAGGATGTGATTATGGCTGCGAGGCGCGCAGAGGAGCTTGCGCAGCAGAAGACCAAGGCTGCTGAGGAAGTGGCAGAGCAATTGGTGCGGGAGGCCAGGAAGAACGTGAACGGAAAGCTCGCGCGCGCCAGGAAGAAGCGGACAACAACTTGGCTGCCGCGCGGATGAAGGAGGAGGCGCAGCAGATGAAGGAGGAGACGCAGCGGATGAAGGAGCAGATGGAGGAGCTTGTGAGGGGAGAGCGTGAACGGTCTCAGAAGTTGCGCGAGGATATGGAGAGGGACAAGGCTGCCGCGCGGGCGGCGGAGGAGATGCAGCGGATGAAAGCGCAGATGGAAGATGCGATTAGGCGCGGGGAAGAGCGTGAACGGAAATTGCGCGAGGATGCAGAGAGGGCGGATAAACAGCGTCGCGAGGCCGAGGCTCGAGCTGAAGAAGTGACCAAGAAAGGCAATGGGTGGTTTTCTAATCTTTGGTCACGGTGATGCTGTTGGAAGACTCCACGTTACGTATACACATGCTACCTTTCTCTACTTTTCTGTTTCTCTTCCTACTTGTCTATTTATGGTTGCGAAGTTATCTGTCATTGTCAACGTGGCAGCTAGGCTATCTGACGATGGTACGTGCGTGGTTGTGAGTGTGTTGCGGACGTCGTCACATCATCGTCGTCCTCATCCTCATTGCCTTATGTGGTTGGTAGCAGTGGCGGGAGAGACGGTAGCGGCGGGAAACTTGGCGACTAGATCAACAATGGAAATACGAGGGGAAAAGGGGGTGGTACTCACAAGCGACATTGCTGGACTTCGTTCTCGGTCAGCCGAAGCCTCGTCGCGTCGTGTGGTGGGAGAGGCTGGCTCTTCACCACCGGGAAAGTGCGATGCGTCGAAACGATGAGATCAGAACTTGGAGCGTGTGCGTGCACTGGGGTGTGGAATTAGTGGCACTGTCGCAGCTGTGTCTGACAGGAGCAGCTCACCTCGGCGACATGCCGGAGGGGGATTGTGGGTATTGGAGGTAGGGCTCGAGGATATGGAGGGCCACGTAAGTGAAGGGGATACTTATAAAGATGGGGCTGCGTGGATGCTCCATACGAGGTCGTCTGTAGGGATTAGGAGATGGGGAGTGCGGGCGTGCGAGAGGCGCCGGAGTCGCGAATGGCGTACGAAACGAACTGGGAGGTTTGTGAGATGCGTTAGACGGCGCGCGGGGTGTGCTGGGGGACACACGGCATGCAAGGTCAACTGAGGAGCGTACAGGTGCACGTAATGCGCGGGAGAGCACGGAGAATGAGCTGGGGGACGTGCGGGAATATGAGAGACGCTGGATGGCGCATGAGAGGGAATGCAGGGCGTAGGACGTGCGAGAAGAGCTGGGGACATGCAATGTACGGGAGCGCGAGACTCGAACGGGCTGGGGGACATGTAATGGAGGTGAGATCAACTGGAGAATTGACAATATGGTCTGGTTGTGGGCGAGATGGGCTGAGGATGAACGAGATGAGCTAGGAAGCACGCGGTACAGGCTTGGGGTACAAGTTAAGAGTTAGGCGGATATTAAGGGCTAGGGGTGCACGTTAGAAACTGGGGGTGCACATTAATGACTGGGGCGCACAGGGCATCGCACGATACCGGACGAAGGGTGCACGACACCGGTGGGACTCGGGAACATGGGGCGGGCGACACTAGATGCTGCGGGTGGGATTCATTGCACGGGTTGTGGCGAGCGACGTGCGGAGTATGGCGTTTATTATAAACAACATACGAATTATTTCTTGAATGCAGAGGCCCATCAAATCCTACCATTTTCCACCCTCATTCCGTCTCCCGAGGCGTATAGTAGCTCGGAAAGGTCCCCGTCACATCCTCATGATACCAAGACCTCCCCGGGGTGCCTGTCGCCCACTTCCACAGGCCCACGAGCAGCATCTGTCCCAGCACCGTTCTTCTGCCTGACAATTTCAATCCACATTGCCCCAAGTCCAAGACCCGGCACGAGCTCAAGCGTTTCAGCAAACGACGGTACCACGAGGAGCGTGATGCTGTCCTTGTGAGGGTTATAGGGTTTTGCGGGTAGCAGTACCTGCGACGTCACCGAGCACCTTGGGGGGGTTGGTGGGATCGATCACCGCTCCGCGAGACGACCTCTAGATTTCTGGGGCCGACATGTCCACTTCCTCGCGACCCCAAGGTTCGAGTACAACTGTGGCGAAACGGGCCTCGAGCTCAACCTCGACGCTGTCCGCTGAAGGCAACCAGTCGCGTCTCCCGGCTTTCGCTTTTGCTTCTCCAAGATTTTTTTGTAGAGAAGGCGAGTGTACGCCCTTGGGGTAGTTGGGGGGAAAGTGGATGGCGGAAATACGCCGCGTCGAGCAGTCGATGATGCCCGTCGTGTGCGCCAGGGGGAAGGCGCTCGGCCCAAGGAGTGAAAGAGTAACCCAGTGAACAAACGGAACTATACTTCGTTCAGCCAACGTGATATCAATCGCGTAGACAACAAAGTACGCACCTGATCCCACAGAATGCTCAAGCCAATTGTAACATATGGCCATGGCCGCCCACTGCCCAGTACGGAAGTCGTACGCTGACTGGTAGAACCAATCGGCGGGCGGGATGTTCCTGATCAAATCAAAAAAGCACGCTTCACCCATCGCACACGATAGCGTTGAACAAGACGACGACGCACGGATCGTATCGCTCCTTCGTCACCCTCAGATCTTCACCTTCTTCCCATTCCTCGTACCAGGGAGGTTTTTTGACCGGGGCCTCTGTCACGACGGCCTTTTTCTTCTTGCGTTTCTTTCGCGTGTTGCTCTTGCATGCATCCGTAGTGTGCTTGATGCGAAGCTCGACGGTCGGGATACCGAGCGCGTCGAGCTCGACGTCTCCCTCATCCGCCGGATCGTTCCCACCCTTCTTGAGCTCTGATACCACGGGGTTTGAAGTTCTTGAAGGGCATGATCGCCACGCCTGGTGGTGGTTCAGGAAAGGGTGGAAATTTGATGAACGGCGGATCTTGCACCACTGGCAACGCTGGCGTGGTGTTGAAAGCGGTGGGCTCAGAAGCGAACATGCAGGGCTTGGACGTATTTATAAGGGGTGAATGTTAGGCGACGTATTATCGAGAAATCCCGACAATTGAGTCGGCTACTGAGGATTCTTTGTGGCCGACCAAATCGTTGGGCTACTTCAGAACTACAGATACATGGATGGTGAACATAGTAATACGTAGCCAAGACGACTACCCGTAGATTGACACTATCGGACCCCCTCGGGAGGTATCCAGTCCGGAATCTTACCCCACTCAAACTTTGTGCTCGCGAAAGCGACCTTGACGTCGGCAGGTATCATCTCTTCGTAATCATTAGGAAGGAGGCCGAGGTAACGATCAGCCCCAGGCTTCATTCTGGCCACCAGTTTTGCACTGGTAAAGTCAGGCGCGCTTGACCCAGGCTTCTCAGCAGAGGGGGTGACCGTCATGGGGGAAGTGGCAAAGGGGGTACTACCGCCAATAGCAGATGAAGGAGACGGCAATACAGAAACGGATAGAGTGTTACTGAACGAAGTTCCGAACGGGGATTGTTGGCTCGTCCCAGGCGAAGATGTTGGTGCAGAGAGTGCGGCTCCAAAAGCACTCTGGACCGGGGGTGTAGTCCCAAATGCAGACTGAGCAGGTGGAGTGCCTGTAGCTGAAGTACTTGGAGCAGCAGCAGAAGTAAATGCCGACGGCTGAGACGCGAACGCGGAGAATCCACCGCCTCCAGTCGCACCAAATGCACCAGATGCAGGTTTGATAAGAGACGATTGCCCGAAAGCAGGCTGCGAAGGCTGACCAAACGCAGATTGTGGGGACTGGGAAAGGGCTGATGTGGACTGCGAAGGTTGTGAAAAAGCGGATGTGAGCTGTGAGGGCTGACCAAATGCCGAACTTGACTGAGGTGGCTGCCCAAAAGCTGATGTTGGTTGCGACGGCTTCCCAAACACCGACGTGGGCTGCGTTGAAGGCGGTGCGAGCGCGGGCGCGGGCTGAGTTGTCGCGCCAAGTGCAGATGGCTGGCCAAACACAGAGCTCAGTTGAGTCGGCTGACCAAAAGCTGACGTCGTCTGAGTGGTTTGACTAAATGCCGAGGCTTGCTGTGCAGGAACCCCGAAAGCCGATGTTCCCTGGGCTCCTTGGCTGAATGCAGAAGATCCACTCGGTGATGCCGCAAAAGCAGTTTGACCGAAGGTTGGCTGTCCAAATGCTGTCGCAGTCGTGCCTCCAAACGCAGACTGTATCGAACTCGTCCCAAAGGCAGATGGCGCGGATGTCGTCAACGTGGGCACCGAGGGAAATGCAGAAGTTTGGGTCTGAGTGCTGACCTTCAGAGCCTGGTCATACAATTGTTTGACGTTGTCCCGCACGTTCGCGTACACCTGGTCTGCAGTTGCAGTCTTCTGCCTTTCATACTTGGCCTGACTAGAAATTAGCTGTATTCAGACTACGGTGAAGAACCACACACGTATTCATCAGTCGTTCCTGCTTTGAGGGCAGTGACCGCTTTCAGACGCAATTCCTCGAACGACTCGTCAAGTCCACCAACAACAACAGGTTCGTGTTTTGCGGGCCCATAGGAGGAAAGTGGCCACAGTGGCTTATCCTTGAGGGGGGTGATGTCGGCTGTCATCGTTTCAACTCTAAAAGATGCTAAATATTCCGCGGAAGACAACATTCGGATGAGACTCACGTGTAGGGAACAACGGCTCTGTTGTTACTGGAAGTCCAGGTCTGGTCTGAAGGACGACGTTAGTTCATTAGGACGGAGCGAGTCATTGGTATACCAACTGCCAAAGGTCCCTGTAGTACCGGGGTGTTCATTCCGACATCGATCTCCGTACTTCAGCAAGATCCTGCGGCTGTGTTGATGCATTGAATTGAATTGTCGATTGA
>JBBPRQ010000763.1:0-15603 GCA_038093095.1 Boletus insuetus | reverse complement strand
TTTGGGAAAACTCCAGGAGAACAAGACTGGGGTGTCTTGGTCTACTGGCTCTAGTATTTATACTACTGGTACATGCGCACAGACCAAGCTGTGCGAGATAAGAGCTACATATGCTATTGGCTAAGGCTGTACATATGATAAGAGCTATTAGTGCTATAGGACGATAAGCATACCTGTGCTATGATGTCATAGATAGGGTCACGTGACTAGTCATGTGACATACCATGTCTTTGTCTAGAGCGCATAGCCATGCTGATCAATATCGTGGGAGAGTAGTGGCCTGCGTGGGAAAGTAAGCAAGTGGAGCATTAGGATAAGAAGTGTAGTCTGTCTGTAGTGGATGTGACACTTGTGTCTTTTCTGATTGGAACAAAGCCTAGAAAAATAAGGAAAAATAAGGGAATGTAACAGATGGGGAATGGAGGCTCAGAGATAGGAGGGACAAAGGACAAAGGAGGGAGAACATCGGCACAGAACTTATGTGTCATGCCCTTGCCAGACTCAGGTCCTCATATTTCAGAGAGTCACAAGTCCAAGGTGAAAGGAGAAGACATGGGGAGGGAACAAGATGTGGAGTAGGCAGGATCTTATTCAACAACAAACAATTTTCATACTGGAGTACAAAAGAGTACAGAGGTCGGACTTATATACTACAAGGAGCGGATCAGAGATGATAAGGAAAACAAAGGAAGGAGTAAAAACAGAGATGTGATGTATGGAGGAATGGAGACCCTGGAGAGGCTATGGACATAGGCACAGAGACTCTGGAGACAAGGTTGAAGATAGGATCAATGGAGGTAGGGTCAATAGGGAACTCTAGAACAGAGAATGAAGAGGAAGGCACAAGGGGAAAGACAAAAGGAGATAAACAGAAGTAGGACATGGTAAGTCTGAAGTACAACTGATAGGAGATGAGGATCTCCAATGAAAGTCCAAGGTGACTGAAGTCCAGAGGTGAACTCCAAGAGAGGAGTTCAAGGAAGACAAAGAGTGTGAGAAGGATTAGATTGAAGATGGGCCAAAGGAAGATGTGATAGGGGTCAGAATAGATATGACATTGTCCCTACTTTCACATAGAGGACACATCCCACCTCCACAATCTCCTGCCTTGGTAGATTCAGAGCACCCTCAGACTCCCCTGGATGTCCCACAACCCCTCCTGTGATGGAACCCTCTAATTCTACTCCTTGTGGTTCTCCACTTTCTTATATTCATCAGCTCTCCAACAAGCATCCCTCCTTCATTCCTGTCCCCAATCATTTCTCCTTCACTGAGAACATTGCCAGATACCATCAATGTCAATGGAAACTTGTGGATAAAAACAGGAGACATGGAAGTCCTTCTGACTACCTCCCCTCCATCTCTGAATTAACTACACCACACCAATCATGGTATCACTGATCATTTCTGAACAAGGAACACTCTATTGTTTGTCATGACCCAGACCTGGAACCAACCCACAGCTGAGAATATTGATATTAACCCAGCTCCTATAATGCGCAGCGCAGTTAGTGACGAGCGAAGCATAATATTACCTTGGTCTGAACGAGTTCAATGAGTGGAGGGTGAGGTAATGAGTAGAGGAGCCTGCTAGGGCAATGTCTACCACAGCCTATCTCAGAAGACAAACTGAGACTCGAGGTGGGCTCGACGGTCTCCAATATCCAGATGCTAGCCGCTGGAGCTCTCAGGAAGTATCACTAGAACTATGCTGATATTGTGTAGAACTAGCTTAGGGAAATACACAATAAAAGTACAGAGTATATATACGGTAGGCCCCTGGTCCATGCAAGTAAGGTAATTGATATAAAAGGAAAAAGGAGGCAGGAGTCCGAAGGACAACCGTGCTCCTTATAGTCCATCCTGATAATGCAGAACTGTGGGATGTGGCAGTGTGATCTAAAAGGGAAACACCGCACAGGCGGAAGTCTGAAGGAATCCCATGCAGAAGTGGAACAGAAGGAAAGAGCTAAATATAAAGCAGAGGCAGGGCACCATGTGAGTACATAAGAAATGGATATAAAAGGATAAACTATCTGGAGGATGACTCCAGTACGAATACAACTCCGTAGAGTAAGCGATAGAGTCTAAAGAGAAACAAGTAAAGCAGCATAGCTGCCCAAGCGTAATGAAGATGGAAAAAGTGTACCCCCCTAGTAGACTGTAACATTACCCCCTGTTTACGGTCAAAGCACCTGTGAGACCACCCCTTTAGTCACAGTCCCCCTCATTTACCTCATAGTCAGTTGGGTCATAGTTGTCCTGGGGGTTGTGACAAACTATGCAGTTCTCCTCACAATGTCCGAGTTCCCCACAGATGGGGCAGTGTCGGTGGGGGCAGAAGGTTTGGATATGCCCTGGAGCTGTGGTGAGGCAGAACAGGCATTGGTAGTGAGGGCAATCGGGGCAGAGATGGCCAGGCTCCCGACAGGTGAAGCATCAAGCGAGAGGGCAGCAAGGAGGAAGAATGATGGGGTCTACATCTATTGGGTTTTGGGAGGAGCCAGGTGTCGGCGAGGGCGATGCCTGAGTGTCCTTGTTATATCTACCAGAGGTGGGGTAGGGTGTATCTGCACGCAAGCAGTTTCGGAATCTGTTAGCAGGGCCTGCCACAGCTCGTGTGGCAGAAGATGCGAGTCTGAACCGAAGTGTTGCCTTAGCCTGTTTGAGTTTACGAGAACTTGCTGTGGGGGATGGTGAGATGGGATGCTCTCGGGCAGGAAGAACAAAGTTGTTGGGTGGTGGGGTGGTGGCTCCAAGAAGGGGGATTGTGGTGAGGAAGTTTCAAACCTTGTTGGAGGACATGGGGAGCTCTGAAAGACTTTGGGGGCGAGTATTGCTGCTAACTCCTCCATTGCTGCCATCAATTGGTCCTGCGGTAGGAGCACGAGAGGCTGGGGTTGGCAGAGGTGGCACAGGGATGGGGGTGCAGGAGGCGGTTTGATCGGTTGAGGTGGACCCTGTGTTACTATCTCCATCCTCCCTTCTCCCAAATCCATCAACCTTGTCCTGGGCCCAAGTGTCCCGATCCCATGGGTGATTCTCGTTGTTGTCGAAATAGTATCATTGTAGGTTGGAGGGGAGTGTGTTAAGTATCAGTCTAAGAATATGTGCAAAGAGGGGTCGAGAAAGTCCCCGAAAGACGTCGTCAAATCCATGGTCATGGAGTGCATCAAGAATCGCATCTCGAGACTCGTGGATGGACTGTTCCATGGCAGTGGCATAGACAGGCAGGGTCCCATCTGGGAATAGCTGGGCATGGAGTGTATGGGAGGTGGCGTAGGTATGGAATATGCCGACCAAGGATCCAAGTATTGGAACGTCCCAGTAAGCAGGAATGGAGGGTAATGCGATAGATGTGGCAGCGTTCTCGAGGACAGTGCAGTACAGGATTCTACGAGAGCGGGTTGGGAGTTGGTGGATGCGGACGGGGATGTCAGCCGGGATGATGTGGACATAGGAGGACACATTTGACGACATGTAGTGGAGCTAGGGCTCAACACTTGAAACAACAAGAGTGGTATGTGGTGGTTATGGAGGAAAAGCGAGGGGGTCCCTCGCCTTATATTCCTTGAGGAAGTCAGTGTCATGTCCCAGATTGGACTCTGGTTCCCAGGTATTTTTGGAGGACGGGTATCCTTTCCATGAAACAAGGTAATGGTGGTGTTGAGCAGAGCCCCAATGGGCTAAGATTTGATCGATTTGAAATTCCTCTTCTCTGTCTATAATGTCCGGCGGAAGCGGGATGAAGTTATCCCCATGTTCCGCGGTAGTCCTATATGGGGTGAGAAGGGAGGCGTGGAAGGCGAAGTTTGTATGATACGGGCGATATGACTTGTGTAATCTCAAATGGGCCTTTCCGTTGAGGAGCAAGTTTCTTTGAGGGGTATCGGAGTCTCAGGTTGTGGCCCTCGAGCCACACCTTATCTCCAACTTTCCAGGGTTTGAATTTGGAGGTTACACATTCCCTCATGTATCTTTGTGCCTTCTTGTGCGCAGCAGTAGCTTCCAGTCAAACTTCATTGAGGTCCCCAAGTCATTTCTCGAGGGCGGGAAGGAACATAGTTCCAATCTGTGGGTAGGCGTGCGGCTCATACCCCATCATTAGGCTAAAAGGAGTCTTTTCCATCACAGAATGGATGGAGGAATTGTGGCAGTACTCCGCCATTGGAAGGAGATCCAACCAACG
Source organism: Boletus insuetus (assembly GCA_038093095.1). Lineage (NCBI taxonomy): Eukaryota > Fungi > Basidiomycota > Agaricomycetes > Boletales > Boletaceae > Boletus > Boletus insuetus. The sequence continues at coordinate 11,414 of JBBPRQ010000763.1, read as the reverse complement.
GGAGGCGTCACCTTGGCAGAAGATCCGAAGATAAGTCTCGAGCTCCTGGTTGACCCATTCCGTTTCTCCATCGGTTTGCAGATGATAAGCAGAAGAAAGGAGCAGATCATAGTCAAGAAGCCTGGCCAGTTCTTGAGCGAAGGCTGAGGTGAATTGCGGACCGCAGTCCAAGATTATCTTGTTGTGGAGTCCAAACTGTGGGAAGACTTTTTCGAAAAAGAGTTGCACAATGCCCTCAGCATCTGCGCTCTTGTGACATGGAGTGAAAATCACCCCCTTAGTAAGGCCATGGTTGACCACAACCATAACAGAATCATATCCATGCGACAGCAGCAAGTCCATAATGAGGTCGACAGAGACACATTGGAAGGGTCAGGAGGAGGTAACAGGGAGTGGTGTCAATGGGGGAATGGTGGGATGAGTATTGACTTTGTAGGCCTGGCAGGTTGCGCAACCCTGTATGAAGCAGCACACAAATGCCGTGAGGGCAGGCCACCAATAGTCATGTTGTATGAGGTTAACTGTTTGGTAATACCCACCATGACCACCCACGGGGGAGTCATGTAAGACATGGAGGAGGTTGTGTTGGTGGCCCTCAGGCACATAAGCCTGATCCTTGAAGTAGAGAATTCCATCATCATAGCGCCAATCATGAATGGAGGAGTGGGGAATGCCCAATGCACCCTTGTGGAGTGAGCGTAGTTGCGAAATAATGAACAGGTTGGAGGTGGATGACTTCTCGATAGAAGTTCGGAGGTTGGTGTTGAGTCGCTTAATAAAGAGCTCCCCTGGCAGTAAAGAGATGGCAGTGTTGTCGTTAGCCGTTTCCACATTGTCTTCACATGAGAGCACATCCGCGAATGTCTTAGAAACATAACAGCTCAGATGCAGGTCTCCATTGCCATCCTTCTGCATTAATATGCCACCGCTGGCTGTGAGTGAGGCATCTGTCATCACGTAAAATGGTTTTGAGGTATCCGGCATCCTTAATACCGGTTCGGAGGTGAAGGCCTTTCAGGGGGGGGTCGGGAGCCTTCTGTTGCTCATCCATCCAGGACCACGGCTGCCCTTTCTTTGTCAAATCCAAGATTGGTCACACAATGTTGGAGAAGTTGGGAATAAACTTGCGGTAGAAGTTGCAGAATCTGATGAACAAACGGACTGCACAAACTGACTTCAGGGGTTCCCAGGTTGTGATCACCAAGAGCTTGGTAGGGTCCATCTTGATGACCCCTTCACAAACGACCATTCTGAGGAATTCTACTTCCAGGGCATCAAATGTGCACTTTTCTAACTTGAGGCCGAGCTGGTTTTCTCTTAACCACTCCAATACTCGCCTAGTCCTGTCATGGTGTTCCTTGAAATCCTTGGAGTGGATCAACATATCATCCATGTAGATGATCAACCATTCTTTTGCCACCATATCCTTAAAAATAAAGTCCATAAACGACTGGAAGGTCGCTGGACTGTTGCAAAGGCTGAAGAACATAACGAGAGGCTTGAAGAGGCCAAAGGGCGTGATGAACGCCGCCTTCCAGGTGTCTTTAGTCTTGATCCGGACGTTGTTGTATCCCCAGTGAATATCCATCTTCATGAAATAACAAGAACCCTTGAACTTGTCCATCAAGTCTCCAATGAGTGGGAGAGGGTACGCGTTCTTGATGGTATGCTTGTTAAGGTAGCGGTAGTCCTGGCATGGTCTCAGGTTACCATCTTTCTTGGAGACAAAGAAGAATGGAGAGGCCTGGGGAGAATTCAATGGGCGTATATGTCTGGCCTTTAGATGTTCTTGAATAAATTCTTGGCATGTCTCTCGCTCCTTAGGGTTGAGTGGATATGCCTTTGCAACCCGTGGGTTGAAAGTGTCGTCTAGATCGATGCCATGATTGAACGACCGATATGGTGGAAGGGGACCGTCGTCCTTCTTTTGGAAGATGTCCTTAAAATCTCCAAACTCCTGTGGGAGTTGAGCCTTGCTTCTCATTGCTTCCTGAGCCAGGGAAGTCGAGATCGTAGTTTTCCTTATGGAGGGCCTGGGGTGCTCTTCTTCGTCATTATCCTCCTCACAGTCTAAGAGTCCGGGAATCTCCTCCTCCTGGGTGGTTGAGTCCACCTCAGGAACCTTCAGCGTAACCTCCCCCTTTCGGGCAGTGAGTACCGAGTCAACTGTGCATGTCCACCATTGTGCTTGCCTTTGTCAGAGTTTTGTTATCTGGCATTTCCTATTGAATATGTTTATAGTGGCAGCATGATCTCCTTCGCCACTTGTCAACTCCAGGTTGGTCAGTTCCACCTTGGGTAGTTGCACCTTTCCTGTACTCCAGTCTATCTCCAGGTTGTTGTCACAGAGCCACAGGAGCCCTAGGATTACATTGTCCTTGCCAAAGTCAATAACAAGGAAGTCTTGGAGATGGGTGGTTTCTCTGACTTTCATCAAGATTGTTGCCTTCTTTCATATAAGGCCGTTATGGTTAGGCGTACCATCTACATTGCTCGCCCACAGGGGAGTCTTTAGTTTTGAAGTGGGGATTCCACATGCTGTGACCAAAGTGTAGTCAATGAAGCATCCAGTGGCGCCTGAGTCAATCAGGGCTTTAGTGTCGACGATTTTGAACGCAGTATGATCAGGGGGGTAAAGAGTGACTGGAATCATGATTGATTGTGAAGCTGCCTCTGATATAAATACTGGTGATATAGAATGAGTGGTGTTTCATATAGAGGTGGAGGACGACGTCAACCCTTCTCCACCTTTCAAAAATCCTGGCGTGGTCCTACATTATCCACGTCCTTGCCTGGTCCTTTGTTATCCAGGTTGTGACTCGGGTTGTCTAAGCCGTGAGCCTTAAGCCTAGCCACATGATCGGTTCCAGTATTGGCGAGCTTCTGCATCGAGAGGGGTGTTTTGCCATTGATGGTTGGACAGTTGGTTCCACCTCTGGCTTGGTCCTTTGTTATCCAAGTCCCTTCCTCATTGCACATGGCCCATCGTGCTACCTTCTTTAATCCTAGTTTGACTAGTTGATATGGGCCGACTCTTGCCTAGAGGGTTGCAGTCCAAACCCCACATTGTGACCCCTGATGTGTTGGTGGTCCCTGGTTATCCCACCTCGGGTTGCTTCTGCCCCCACCATCTGTGACTGGGGTACATCCTTCGGGTACATGCCGGAGTCATCCTCTGGACTTTCCTCCCAGGTAGCCTTGGGGAGGTCCACTGGTGTGAGGGCGGAAAACTTGTTTGACCATATGGACTGGGCTCCGCAGTCTGCCTTGATCCCTACTTTTTGGCACTCTTGGTATGAGGCTGAACATACCGCAGCCATGGCCTGGTAACCTTCCTCTTCTGCTTTGGGATCCGTTGAGTCCTCGAACGCAGTCTTGAGGATCTTAATAGCCGCGCCCTGGTCCTTCCTTGGTAGACTTTCTATATAGTCTTGGACCTCATTACCATCTTGCCTAGTTGCATCATCAAAGCTGTCATTGGTGAATATGGGTGTTGTGCTTTTCGACCGTCATTGTTGGGGTGTGCGATACCTTTGCGATGAGCGAGGGTTGTGACGGAGTTGTGTCTGGTCGGTTCCAGATCAAGAGTGGTTGGCTGACCTACAACCAACCTGATGGCATATGAAACACTTGTTGCTCTTCATGTGCTCTGACCGCTGGGTTGGGGTGAGACATACGGCATCTACGTCCATAGCATATGGGTCACGAGCGGAGCTTTGAGAGAAGAGAGCAGGGATATATGGGACCTTCCTGCCTAGATCGTCTATCCTCCTAAGCTGTTGAGAAAACTTCCCCGCCTTATTGATCCATTCTTGATAGGTGGTGGGTACCTTCTTGCAAGAGAGTACCATAGCAGCGAGGCGTTGGCTAAGACCACGGAGGAACCACTCCACCAGAGCGGTGGGGTCCTCAATCCCAGTTTTCTCTGCAAGGAGACGGAATCTGGAGGCATAGGTGTTACAATTCTCTCTTTTGTTTCTTGTTTGTATCAATGATGTGTCTCGTCTACTCTCTGCGGACTTATCTTTTCTTTCTTTTATGATGACACATTCCTCTCACGTATTCTTTCCACCAGCATCCCGACGGTCTCCACTTACTTAGTCATCATCTCTTCCACCCATTTCCATTCTTTTCTATGCCTACCCTTAACACTTGTATATCCAACATATATAAGTCATAGATACTGCTCTAGCGTTTTCCCATGCTTGAGCCCCTTTGTCTTCTTGTACCATGTACAATCTATTGCTCTTGTCTTGCCCTCTGCTGGTTCCAGCCCAGCTCCCTTAAACCTTTGAACTACTGGTCTCAGCCCAGTCCCCTTGACCCTTGTGTGGATGCCCCCACAAGAACCCTTGACCTGCAACCCTCCGTTCTATAAGTCCTTGTCATACTTTTGACTCAACGCTCTTGTCCCTTGATTACTCAAAGGCTACGCTCATTCCTACCTGGACCAAGCGTAACAAAAGCTCAAGCGTACCTTGCCAGCTACCATCGTTGTAAGCTGCCAAAATTTCGCAACCACCAAGAATCCCTCATTCCATCTGGGGACTCTCTCGACAACCCCTGCCCTTTGAATCCCCTGACACTGAAAACTCTGATTCCTCTGACAAAGAACCTCAAAACACCTCTCCTAACCCAGACGTACCAATCCTATCTGACGCTGAACAAGCGACAGAACTAGATCTCTCCCACAACTTCTCATCGTCGCTCTCTATCCCTCGCATCCCCACTCCTCCATCTCCTACTCCCACAGCTCAATGACCTCCACCCTTTGGCCCCTTTCCCCTCAGACTGACCCCTCAATTCTACCCGAGACCCTTCTCCCCACCACCTATGTCTACTAGACCCACTGAACTCCATCTTGGGACCCCTGAACCCTTTGATGGATTCTATGGCAAAGCCAACCAATGGTTGAGCTCAGTCATCACCTACCTCGTCAATGAGGATGTTTATAACACAGACAACAAGAAAGTCGCTTTTGCCCTTTCTTACATGACCAAAGGAACTGCTGCCACCTGGGCGACCACCTTTAGACAAGCCGCTATTGCCAAGCTCACCGCTGGCACCACCATCTCCCTCGGAACCTACAAGGACTTTATCACTAAGTTCACCACCTCATTTAAACATGTTGACATTAAAGGCAACTCCCTTGCCTGGCTCATGACCACCAAAATGGTCAAGCAGAAGAACAGTAAATGGGAACCATCCTTAGACTCCTATATTGCCCAGTTCTCCAACCATGCTGCTATCTCTGAGATCACCAATGATCAAGTCCTCATCAGATATTTTTACTCTGCAATCCCCACCGGCTTGATGCGCTGAATCTTTTCTATGGACACTGTCCCTGACAAGATCACTGAATAGATCTCCAAAGCCCAGAAGTTCCAAGCACAGTTTGACCGTGCCGATGAAGTTGCTCATTGAGGAAAGAATGCTCCTCTCCCATACATCACTCCCTCCTCCTCCTCTTGAAAGGAGAAAGACCCCAACACTATGGATGTTGATGCCGTCCACCTCTCTAAGATGACTTCCGAAGAACGCCAATGCTGCATCAAAGAAGGATGTTGCTTCCGCTGTCGCAAGACCAGCCATAGATCCAATGAATGTCCTACTATCCCCTCCACTGAATGAAAGGTTCGGAAGATCGAAGAAGAACTCCCTCAACTCCAGGAGATTGAGGACGATGACGATGAAACTGAAACGACCAAACCCACCAAAGGGTCTAGTGTTTGAGAACCAAGAGTACTAGGGGTGGATCAAGTGCGATGGTAGTTTGGGAAAACTCCAAGAGAACAAGACTGGGGAGTCTTGGTCTAATGGCTCTGGTATTTATACTACTGGTACATGCGCACAGACCAAGCTGTGCGAGATAAGAGCTACATACGCTATTGGCTAAGGCTGTACATATGATAAGAGTTGTTAATGCTATAGGACGATATGCATACCTGTGATATGAGTCATAGATAAGGGTCACGTGACCAGTCATGTGACATACCATGTGTTTGTCTAGAGCGCATAGCCATGAGGATCAATATCGTGGGAGAGTAATGGGCTTCGTGGGAAAGTAAGCAAGTGGAGCATTAGGATACGAAGTGTAGTGTGTCTGTAGTTGATGCGACACTTGCGTCTTTTCTTGTTGAAACAAAGCCTAGAAAAATAAGGAAAAATAGGGGAAAAATAGGGGAATGTAACACTACCCCCCGTCTAAAGTCAAGCATCCTGATTGACTAAGGAGGTGGTGGTTCATCAGGCCAACGGACAGAAGCATGCCATAGCAGCAACAGACGACGCGTAAGGGGATCTGGGTCCATAGTGAGTGGCCAAGCATCACTCATGGGCCGAGGATTATCCCACGTCCAATGACCAAGAGGCCATCCGTCGTCATCAAAATGACTGTCAAAGCCAGGGGCATGAGCCAAACCGAAGTCGTTTTCATGAAGGAAGGGATCCCCAGGATCCGAGTCAGTGAGATCAGGGACATTATCCTCCGATCCATTTTCTGTCCAATCAGCATCACCCCAAATGGAGGCAGTGTTGTGTTCTGTGAACACTTCACTACTATTATGGTAGACCATATTCCAAAGGGTGGTATTACGCATAGGGGGTTCAAAATCAGGGAGATCATCCCAAGTAGGACCGGGGGCTCCGGACCAATTGCCAGTGGGATCTCCATAAGAATCAACGAATGTAGATTCGTCAAAGCATGTACGATGAGGGAATGTGCATGGAAGCGGTGTGACATAGCGGAGTCGACCATAGGGGAAGACATAAGTGAGGAAAGAGTAGACGGACGCGAGGACGAGTGCAAAAGTCATTGTGGGAGCAAGGCTCAACCAGAAGTATTTGATGTATAAATGTGTTGTTTACCCTGACGACACCCCAGGGCATTTAATCAACATCAAGTCGATCAAATGGAAGACGGTTTTCTGGTACTTCAGGTATGGGTTTGCCACAATGATGGAATAAGTCAAAGAATTCAAATGCTGTGATGCGGATGCGTTGCGGAGCATTCAGATGAGCGGCGTGGAAATCATCAATTGCCGTCCGAGCGTTTCCAAGATGAGACTCGGGTTCCCAAGTGCGATCGTCTTCTGAATATCCTTGCCAATGAACGAGGAATTCAAGGCGACGACCTTTCCATCGAGAGTCAACAATGAAGTCAACTTCATATTCAACATCACGTTCCTCTGTGACTTCAACGGGTCCAGGCCGGAAAGTGGGTTGACCATCGAGACATTCTTTATAGGGTTTAACACGGGAGATATTCACAACCGGGTGAATTCTCATGGACTTGGGTAATCGCAGTTCAACTGCATTGGGACCAATCAACTTCGTGATTTCATATGGTCCAAGCCATTTCTCAGAAAGCTTCTTCGAAGCGTGGGTTAATTTAAGATGTTCCGTGGAAAGCCAAACTTTATCAGAGACAGCATATTCCGGCACAGCAGATCTATGCTTGTCAGCTTGGATTTTCATTCGTGCTTGTGCTTTCTCAAGATTAGATTTTGTCTGTGTGAGAACATCAGCAATAGAAGTTATGAACTGCTCTGCAGCTGGTGCTTTTGTTGCATGCTGTTCAAACCCAATATGGGGTTCATAAGTTCAAGTAACAGAAAAAGGAGTTTTCTGTGTAGAAGCTTGTCGCTTTGAGTTGTACGAGAATTGAGCAATGGGTAGCCAATAGGCCCATTCATCTTGTTTTTCTGAGGTGAACAAACGAAGATATTGTTGCAAGTCGCGATTCATTCGCTCAGTTTGTCCATCAGTCTGAGGATGAAAAGCAGTTGATAGTTTAGGCTGTATTCCTAATCGATGACACAGATCTTGCATTACTTGTGATGCAAATTGTGGTCCTCGATCAGAGACAATGGTGCGTGGAAGACCATGTTGCTTCCAAACGTGGGTTAGATAGAGTTTAGCAGTTTCGAGTGCAGATATAGCTTTATTGCAAGGAATGAATTCAACTTCTTTGGAGAAGCGATCAACAACCACTAGGATTGAGTTGAATCCATTGCAAATGGGAAGATCTGTGGTGAAATCGACAGATAGATCTTGCCATGGTTTTTCTGGAATAGGCAGGGGTATTAGCTTTCCTACGGGTGCGATATTTTGTCCTTTGAAATGAGCACAGCGATCACAGTGTGAGACATAGTCTTTGACTAATGTGCTCAATCCTGGCCATGTATAACTGTGTTGGATCAGTTCCAATGTTTTCTCTGCTCCAGGATGTCCTGCAAGCGGAGTGTCGTGGTGTAAGCGTAAGATTTCCATTCTGAGATCATCGACATCAGGAATGAAGATCTTTCCTTTTTGGTCTGCTAGCAATTCTTCTTGCTCCATACAGACTTGGTTATCGTTACATATTTGTGAGACGGCGGTTTCTTTTCAACGAAATGTAGCATTCTTGATTCGTTCTCAAAGTGAATCAGCATCGGTTTGAAGATATGTTGTTGTTCTAATTTGTTCTTGTGGAATCACGGTTATTCCTTTATTGTCATCCTCTTTTCCTGCAGCATGATCTTCTCTTCTAGAGAGAGCATCTGCTTTACCCATAGAAGTTCCGGGTTTATGCAGCCATTTAAAGTTGAAACGAGATAAGTATTGAGCCCATCGAGCTTGTCTGCGATTAAGATCTTGTTGTTTCATGAACCATTGAAGATTTTTGTGATCGTTCCAGATCTCAAATTCATGTTTGGCTCCTTCAAGGTAATGTCACCAGAGTTCCAGACTTCTGATGGCACTAAGCATTTCTTTGTCTGCAATAGGATAATTGCGTTCCTCTGGTGACATAGAATGCGAAGAGTAAGCAACTGGGTGCCATTTCTCATTAATTTTGATAGAGAGCACAGCTCCGGTGGCATAATCTGAGGCATCAGATTCCAATCGAAATGTTTTGTCGTTATCTGGGAATGCAAGAATAGGTGCAGTGGTAAATTTCTGTTTGAGTGTGTCAAACACTACTTGTTGTGAATCAGTCCATTTGAATGGATTATCTTTCTTGGTAAGATCATTGAGTGGGCAAGCAACTTGTGCATAGCCATCAATGAATCGGCGATAGAAGTTTGCAAGTCCAAGGAAAGCGCGAACTTGTCTAACTGTAGAAGGTGTAGGCCAATCAAGTACTGCTTTTACCTTGTCTTCATCCATTTGAATACCATTAGGGGTAATGGTCATTCCTAGAAATTCTACTTCTTTGACAGGGAAGGAACATTTTTCTGGTTTGACAAAGAGATCATTTTCTTCAAGACGGCGGAGTACTTCAAGTACGATCTGATCATGTTCCTGTTGATTATCTGTTTTGGTGAAGATCATGAGATCATCAATATAAACAACACAGACGTTGTCCATGTCAGAGAATAAGTCATTCATCATTGTTTGGAATGTTGCTGGTGAATTGCATAGGCCAAAGAACATTACTAGGGGTTCAAAGGCTCCTCGGTGGCAAACAAAGGCAGCTTTCCATTTGTCTCCTTCTTTGATGCGGACATTGTTGTATCCCCATCTAAGATCCATTTTAGTAAAGAGTTTTGCTCCATTAAGCTTGTCTACAAGCTGCGAAATAAGCGGAAGTGGATAGTTATTCTTGATGGTGTGTTCATTTAGATATCAGTAATCCTGTACCATTCACTTTTTACCATCCTTCTTTGGCACGAAGAACACGGGAGAAGTCTGTGGTGATTTAGAAGGTCGAATATAACCTTTTCAAAGTTGATCATCTACAAAGTCACTGACTTCTTGCTGTTCTATGGGAGAAAGGGGAATCAAGCGTCCTTTCTTTGGAATAAAGGTTTCTTTGAAATCTATGGCATGATCCCAAGGTTTTCGAATAGGCATATGCTCTGATTCTTTCTTTGAAAATACATGAAGGTATTTGTGATATTCTTTCGGTACGAGATCCATTGGTGTAGGATCTGTTTTCTTGGGTAAGTCTACCTTTGCAGTGTTGATGCGTACAAGTAGATCACGTTCTTCCTTTTCAATGACTTTAAGGAATGCGGTGCTTGATCTAGATTGACAGGATGCAGGGCAACGTGTCATATGTTTCCCAATCAATTTCGGGGTTATGTTGCTTTAACCATGTAAAGCCTAGGATCATTTCATTTTTGCCAAGATCTGTTACTTCAGCAATTATCTTTTCATGATGACCAAGATAATTGATCATGATTTCAGCATAATGAGTTAGGTTTCCTGCAGAGTTCCGTGTTCCGTCAATGTTGAACACTGGAATTGGACGATCTAGAGGTTTAAGAGGGATATTATTTTTTACGGCCCAATCGTGGTCAATGAAAGTTGTATTGGCTCCTGAGTCCAATAGCGCGCGAGCGGGGATTGAATGTCATTTATCAAGGACAATCAAGATTGGTAATATGATATCCTTAGTAGGATTTCCTTGAATGCGAGATATTTCTGGATTCGGTAGCATTTCTGCTATTTCCTTTTCTGATAAGAATGAGTACATCCTGCAGATGTCTAGGCGTTTCTGTTCAAGAGTATTTGGCGTGGTGTGAAGAGAGTTTACTTCAATGATGTCTGGGGTTTCTAGGCTATTAGAGGAATCAAGCGCTGGTGTTGAGTCCCAGCCAAGCTCCGAATCAATCGAAGGCCCCTCTAGACTTGAATAGATAGATGAGTTGTTTACAATTTCGGAACTTGTGAATCAAGATGCAGCTTGTTTGCCCAGATCATTCAAACTGCATTGGCTTTTCCCTTGTCGGAAGGCATAGCCTGGAATAGAGCTCTTACTTCATCAAAAGTCATTCCTTTAGCTGCACGTGGTAGGGATTCTTGTACTTGTTCCCATGACGTAGCGGGTTCTTGTGTACTCGTGGCGCGAAGCATCCTTCCTTTGCTGCATGTGGATTTATGTTGTCCTCTGGACCAATTGCAATGTGGGCAGTGAGTGGAAGATTTCTTGCAATCCTTAGCGAAGTGTCCTGTTCCTCCGCAATTGAAGCAAACAGAAGGGGTACTAGGCTTTGGACCTTTTCTCTGAGGTCGACGAGTGAAGGTGATGTCTAGGTCTTCTTCTTCTTCCAGAAGACCAATGTCCATCCTATTATTCCGATGAGATCTTTTCTCAGTTCGTCCCAGAATGAGTCCGATAGATTCTTGAATAGTTCCAATCTCGGAAACAATTTCCACATAAGGAGCGATCTCATGCTGACGCTTCTTTTCTCTAGTGATCTGTGCAAGGATGGAGGGTCGCATGCTTTTCTCTAGTACGGCACAAGCATGGGCTCCATCTATTCCTGCCATGTTGTACAAGGATTCAAACTTCGTGATGAAGGGCCCTGTCTTGAGATCTCCTTGATGGAATCTATTGAGCTCTTGCAAAGCCCAATCTTTCTGATTAGCGTGTCGGAAGAACTTGGGTAGTTCCTCTTCTAGTTGTGACCATAAATAGATAGGTCCTC
>JBBPRQ010000762.1:0-15623 GCA_038093095.1 Boletus insuetus | reverse complement strand
TTCCGAAGGTCTTATAAGCACTTATAATAGTCTTACATGGCCTTGCCCAGGCCCCCATTGTCGCGTGACATGACAAATGTTCACATCGTCACAAAAGCAAATATAACGCTAGGGTGGTCGTCCTGATTCGGATGTGCACACACACACGTAGTTTATCCTTGCCCCCTGCATCCCTAGGACATTTAAGGTAGCCAAGGTAATAAGCCCTTGTTCATTCATTTCGACTGATGCAAGTTTGATTACGATCCTTGTTCCAACCAGATATGCCACGATGTAGGGGCAGGGCATAGTTCTTATGAGTCATAGTCATGGTATGTGGGCATTCACCAACTCGTCTTCAAACGCTTGCCAGGTCCAAAAATTTCCTAGTCCAGCCCGAACAACGGTGTCAGCCCAGGTCGCGGCCATGCCGGACTTCATATGTGACAAAGTAAAGACTATTTTGGCTGGGACAGTCGTGTACGGCGAGCCCGGGACCTCGAAGTGGGCCTTCACTGTTCGGAAGAAGGTTTCGAACTTGTTCTGATCACCGTCAAAGCTATCCGGCAGCGCTAGCTTGACCTTCGGGACGGAGGGAGGCAGAGAGCCAGTGGCGAGTGGATTGGGGGCATTGAAGAGCTGGTTCATCAACGAGCCCTGATTGTGTATGAAAGAAGCTTGTGTGTTGACCATGGAGTCGTTCTTCAATCGGTAGGTGAGGGGGAGAGGACTCAGCATTGGAAGAACTCGAAGTCATAGTGTCTGTTGAAGAATCAATAGGAGGAATATCGAAATCTTGATCAGTCATACGGTAAGTTCGTCCTAATGTTAGATCCTGATGTCAACGGCGCTCTGTGGAATGACAACAATGATTTGAGAGGCCTCGCTAGAGAGATGCGACAAAGAACGAGGAGGACGAACTTGAGCAGAACCCCGTAATGGGATTTGCTTATATACGAGCGAGCGATGACGACTCCATATCACGACAGGAGCTTCCGATGGCCTCGATGCACATCCTCCGTTGTTGACGCAGAGAATAAAAGTGTCACCAGACAACAGAGTTCTAGTCACACACGAGCGATTGTCTAGGATGTGTCGTATTCCAGCCTCCCAGAAAGGCGCGCTTATATCATATCATTCATCAACTCGTTCGGGGCTGGACACTCTGTTTATACGTGTGTGGATTTTCTCAGAAAAGGAAAGCTCCTGTCTGCACGGTTCACCCTCGTGTCCGCCGTCATATCTAAGACAATTACGAACCCACCCACTCTCTAAAGCATCGTGATCGCCCCCGTCCGCGATCCTAACGCGATCCGCCCCGTAAACTCCGACACCGTGCACGTCATCACATCATCACAACTGTCATCAATACCCACATGCACCAACATCACCATCCCAAACACAAAATCAACAACAAAAAACACCACTCACCCATCCGACGACACAATCCAAACAATTCGTTTCTCGAACCGTGGCCCCCGTCGACGCTGCGATCCCGCCCATCCGCATGCGCGCCGTCACAACCGCACAGTCTGACGGACAAGGCAGCCACGGGCGTGGTGCACACGTCGATTTGGTCATAATACGTCCTACGACGTGTGTCTTGGAAGCGTGCGCAGAGGGTGTAGACGTTGTCGGATGGGGAGGGACTGTAGTGGACGTGGTGTGTTGGAGGACGGGTAGGAGCTGGTCGGTCGCGATGGTCGGGTGAAGGAATGGGAGGGGGGACAGGGTACGTGTCGATGGACCGGCGTCTCAAACACAGAATGTAGGGCCCACACATGCATAGAGCGATGACGAAATTCCTCCGTGGCTAGGATGGGGTGGGGACGTATGCATGCAGGGTGAGACGACGAATGAAAACAAGCGCACGATGCTCACGTATGTGTCGTTTGTTCTTGAAGGAGAGAGACGCTCGATTGGTTTCCTGTTCGCCAGTCTACCACCTGGATGACAATGTCAGAAATTTGCAGCACAACAGGACACGAATCCCCATCGATGCTGTTGACTCGGTCGAAATGTGTGTCGACATATGCAATGTCACGAAAGGTCAACTTGGGTTCGTTCATGTCGAACGTGCTCGCGGGCAGTGAGAAGTGTGTCCTGCTATATCGCAACGGCGTACCTAGCGCCTTCGGAAAGGACGACATAGAGAATCGAGTGATCGTTGGACGCGCACAAGGAAACGTCGGTACCTCGGCAGACCCTTGGGCAGACCACGCCAATTTCGACATGTCCCATACGTACACCACCGTCGCATCGTCCACGGAAAGCAAGAAACGTTCTGATAAAACGAGAGCGCTGCCGAGGGACCGATTCTATGCGTCTGTCCACTGGGGACGATGTAGTGGCGGGCATGCTCTCTGAACGTTTAGAATGACTTTCGGTTTTGGGCCCCCCCAGGAGGAGACATTCAGATTGCAGGAGCGTTAGTGCTGCGAAGGATTATGAGTGAGTGCGAGAGAGTATTTGGATGTCTGACAAGGAGAGAGCAGGTCAACCAAGTCCCAAACAATGGAAATTTTAATGTATTGCCTTGCGCAGCGCAAGAAGGTCCTCAGGGTCCATAAAACAGAGAATCTGTTGTAGTTCAACAGGAAAATAGCTGAAACCCGTCGCCATTGGGTACGAGCAGAAGTTTTCGTCGATTGCAGGGGAATAACGTCCGAGAACGATAAATACAGCAAGTGGAGTAAGAGTAATTTCGTGTACTCGGTTGTTAGTTTGCCCATCTCCGAAGGCTGAGCGCTGAGCTAGAAGTACTGCAATAATAATTCGACGATCGCCTTGAATGCACCCTCCTTTCCAGCTTTGACCTTGGGGTTGGATATGTCACCACGAACCGCGAACCCGTGGGTACAGCCATCAAAGTACTCTCGCCTGTACAGATCCATCTTGCTAAGGCCCCCACCGAGAATGGCATCGGCTTGAGCTTGAGAGTTGATGGGGAATGCCTGGTCGATCTCGCAAGAGTTAATGAGGAGCGGTACCTTGGTTTGTTTGAATTTCTGTGTAGGTGGCGTAAGGGAGTCAAGGCGTGTGAGCGTGGGAATGGTGCATACATGGAGGTCCTCGGGAATTTTGAGGAGGGAAGGATGAGAGACGGCAGCGACCTTGATGATACCGTCGAATGCGAGATCAAAGACGTAGCGAGCTGATCGAATACTGTTGAGCAGTGATATATACGACACATACGGATGACATACCACCGAAGCAATAACCAATGGCGGCAAATTCCATTATGCCTTGATGCTTGAGTGTTGCAATGACATTGTCGATGCGAGGACGAGTTACGTCGGTGCCGTGCTTTGGGAGCCAGGCACCGAGATCAAACGTTCCCGTCTAGGCGCAATGAGGATTCCTCTGACGAGACAAAAAACCATGTACTTGCCTCCAAGGCGTCCGCGGGAACGGGATCACCGTCGAAGAGATCGACGCCGACAACCTAAATAGCTGATGAGCAGAAGTATGTCCAGTGGGAAGAAAATTTGATACCTGGAAACCGTTTTTCGCAAAATCATCGCAAAGCAACTGTTAATTGCAAGTCAATCCAAGGTTTGCCCAAAAAGTGGGTGATTTGCACCGGAGTGTTGACGAGCTCGATTCCAAATGCATCTGGAAGGAAGAGGACGATCTTTTCCTTTGAGTAGTCGACGGTGGGTGTAGCGAGGTAGCATTTGACGCCTCCGATGGTGTCGAATTTACCTGTGAGTGGGTGAGTGTGAATGTACTAGTGCTTTAGATGGATGTATACCCTCTGGATTTCCCTCGTGACGGACACCTAGTACACGATGATGAGACGTGCAGTAGTGAGGTTGGACGCGACCATATACCTGAGTAGCAGTGAGTGGACATGGTTTGGTTATCTGACTACACCACGTGATCAGCGTCATGATCGAGATTTCCTAATTTGGGGTAGACCAAAAGTCGGTGTCTTCGTCCCTCTCTCGCCGCCATTCCAGCACTGCGATGCCCCCTCAGCCTGGCGTGTTCGCACTTCCCTACGCATCCACACACAACGCACGCCCAGACGTCGTACACGTACACCATCCAGTACCTGGTCCGAGCACCAGGACACACGGTGCGCACTCGCCGCCCCCCTCACACCCTCTCATCGCACTCACCACCCACGCCCGCAGATGACCCAAAGAGAGAGAAGAAACGCAAAGATTTGTCTGGAAAAGTAGGGAAAGAAATGATCGATCGCAGAGACGAGTTCGTGTTTGCTTCCTTTGCCTCGCCATTCTCGTCCTCATGAGGCCATCCAGAGGCAGACACTTTACGGAAAACATTTCCGCCCTCCACAGCGCCGCTATACAGCTCGCATCTCGCCCAGAAACACACCCGATGTACAATCTCCGCATGTACCCCTTGTCCCTCGAGCGCTCTGCCATGCTCACCCAGCTCGCATGGGAAGAAAGGCATGCCCTCGCGGTGATAGAAACCGCCTATGAAGAGGAACGCGAGCGTGTCGAAGAGGAGTGGGGAAAAGGGCGTGTCCGTGTTCGCGAGCGGCTCCTCGAGGGCATCGAAGAACGAAGACGCAGAGCCAGGGAGGAAAAGGAAGGCGAAGGTGCCGTAAATGGTACGTCTTCACGTTTCTTTCCCCATCCATCCTGTTACGATCCTTTTATCCAGATGTCTCGCTCGACTCCCAGACCCGTGCCCACATCACTCGAAAACTACGCAACAAACTTGGTACCTCTCCACCTCCAACCCCACTCGGCCATGGTCTCGGAAACGGAAGCGCGACGCCCATGGCTTCTGGACCCCTCACGAACCCACACTCACTCTCGGTCGATGAGATACCCTCCCCATTCCCATTCCCGCTCACGTCTGTTACCCTCCCTAATGGCCATGCCACGTCAGGTGCTGGTATTGGCCCAAACAATGGCAACCGGCGACGCAACAAGGGTGGTGGCACGCACCAAGGGATGGCCGGCGGCGGAGGCATGGGCAAGAGCCTTACGTTCCTTGTACAATGCAAAGACGCCGAGATAGAAGCTGATTTGATCGAGATAAGACGGGGCACGAAGAGACGCAGGGCAGCCGCCGTTTCCACAAAAGTATCATGACATGTACTATCTTATCTATCGGAATCGCATATCGGAGATCAAAAACCTCTTTGTCCTGAACATCCATGGCCAAACGGTCCTTTCCCCCACTCTACGTTCCATCCGGCGACCTAGACACTGACAGACTTGCGTTTTTTCACGTCCTCGAGAGACTCAAGGTACTCACGTCCATGGCACCCCATACATTCACTCACCCGCATATAGACACAAAAACGGACCGGATGGATTGACCACAATGTAAGCCGAGTGACCGACCCTAGCATCGCTGACTTTCTCTCCAGGTTCCAAACCCAGAGAGGTACGCCCTAGTACTCTGTGACGACGCGTTCGCGCTTACGCCGACCACAGCATCTCGGACCACATGTACCGCATGGCCATATTGGCCATGTGCACGTCCGACGCGACCCTCGACGTGCCCAAGTCAGTTTTTCAGTTTCTCTCCCGTGTCTCGAATCCATGTATGATAGGTGCGTGATGATGTGCGTTGTGCATGATCTCGCAGAGGCGCAAGGTGAATACCCGTTTTCTTGGATGGGACCCGACACTCATGCTCCTTTCACTCGACATGGATACAGTTGGAGACATTACACCCCGCGAGGGAATCTCCAAGGAGGAAAAACGACGACTCGAGGCGGCAAGTCCATTCTGGCACCTATCGATACCGCCCCAACTGACACGCCAACAGGAGGCGATGCACAACTTTGTGCATGACATGCTGCATGCAAGTCCGGCAGCCCTGCGCATCGAGGCACTGTATGAGGTTTGCCCCCGTCCCCTGTTCTTGTCCTCGCACGAGTGGTGACGTTGGCGTGCTTCACAGGAATACGAAGAGGGGATGACCCCCGAGGCCAAGTTCGTCAAAGGCACGTACTCGGCGTCGGCTATATGCGTGCCTATGAACGCATTCATTCTGATCCCTGTCCTGCACTGGCCTCGTTTAGATCTCGACAGGCTCGAGATGGCGCTCCAGGGTATGATGTTCCTCCATGACGCTTTCCTCCGAGAGGCGTTGACGCTGACGTATCCTGTTTTTTTTTTGCCCTTGCTATCCTATTCCCTTTTGCACCTCGAATCTACAGCTCGCGAGTACGAAAAAGCGCACGCACGCGATCGAGGTGACCTTCAGGGTTTCTTTGACAGCAGCCTGCCATACTTGCGACACCCAGAGGTATGTCACTGGGGAGACACGTTGGCGTCGGAGAGGGACGGTGATCTCCCCATGAGTGCCGGCGTGGACGGTCGTAGTCGTATTGCGCCGTAGGGTGTTGCGGTGGCGTCGATGCTGGCACGTCGGAGGGTTCGGCCTAGAGTCTCATCCTTGAGGGTAGACATGGACAACGGAATGAGTGTCACTTTATTTCTTTTTTGCGTGCTATGTCCGACAGAAGGTTTTACGTGTGTCTACGTGCACTCCGTTCTCCAAGACCACGTCGACCGCATGCTCGATGTACACGCGTCCACGTCCGCAAACTCCAATGGACAAGTACGATCCTTTCCAATTGCAAAAAGTCCACGTTCCAGAACGCAAAGGAAAAGAGTTACATGGTACAAACAAACCAACAAATTATAATAAAGGTGATCAATGCATATCTAATCATCGACAACCAACTGTTAATAATAATAAATACACACGTATCGAACCATCTACATATTGGCTGGTGCGAACGCATTGTGCGAATACGATTTATCCGTGTGGACCCTGATGAGAAACGACAACACTATCAATATGTATACTTGACACCGACATGAAAAGATATTTTGAATAGCGGTGTTGTGATGACCAAAAAAAGGGGAGGGGGAGCGCGCAAGTTTCAACTTGTCGTTCGTCACTTGAACGGTGTCGTTGATGATGGAATGCGACAATGAGACGTGTAGACGTGCAGACGGCGTTGAAGGCGACCGTGGGTAGACCTTGAACGTGGGGGGCGCGACGAGACGGGGCGCCTCTTCTCATGCCTCGTGTGCTATTTTGGTTTCCGGCGCGGGTTCCTCTTCTTGCAGCGCGAGTATCTTGCGTGAGACTTGACTTCGTTTCCGGATGGCAGCGCCGTAGACAAAAAGTATCTGTCCAAATGCATACAATATAATGATATGCCCCAAAGTGAGTTTGGCAGGGACGGAAAAAAAAGCAAGGGAGGGAGAGGCGTGAGCAAGTAGCACATCTCCACAAGAAAAAAGTAGAAGCGAAAGAAGCAAACAAGTACTGACAAAGGGAATAGGAATCATGGCCACCGATATGAGGGCAAAGAGCGTGTTGGCCCACTTGTACGTAAGATTGTTGTACATTTGTTGCGTAAAGAGCGGGAAGATTGCTCCGAGGAGATTCCCTGTTCAGAATCCACATCCAGGATCAAACCCAAAACGAAGTCGAACCATGTCAGATGCCACACAAATTTAGGCGGAGCGAGTACGTACGACACATGCTTTGACCTGCCAGCGCAGATGACGCATATGGACCGTAGCTTGACAGGGACAAAAGGGGATTCGCCGTCACTCAGAATGTAGTGACGGGGAGACGTACCAGTCCGCAAGGTAGACGAAAACGACCTGGTAAACGATGAACGCGCCGACAATGAAGACCTGTCGACATAGATGTCAACAACGCGTGGAAGTGGCGACCCAGGAGACTCACCGTCAGACCGATGAGAGGTGCGATCCAGTAAATAGATGACCTCGCCGTCCATGCGTAGATGAGCATACCACTCGGAAGCAAGGCGGCGGCGACAAGGGCAAGGCAGAGTCGTGCTTCTGGGCCTTTCTTAATAACGTATTTCCTCATGGTCGTCTCAGCACCCAGGTCTTGGAACATAGAACAATAAGAACTCACTTGTACAGCACCTCCTGGTACATATTTGCGAACCATCCAAGGATACTCCCGATGCTATACAGACGAGTCAGCGGGCAGGCATGGTAGGGCGGGACGATACGGACGTGATACAAACGTATGTTGATCCCTCCTCGCCAATGGTGAAGCCATAGATTGACCCCATTTCTCCATTAATTGAACTATGTACCGTTAAGAGCGAATAGGAAGCACATATAGCTACTCACTCGATGAAACAAAACAAGACGCCCCATGTAAAACCAATCCAAAGCTATAAGCCTGATGAATAGCTGTGAGTACCGAACGAAGAAAGGCTCCTACGCTAAAACTCATGACAGTGGGCTCGGTCAAGAGCAATTCTTGGCTAGGAGTCAGAATATTTCAAGCGTTTAGGTGGAACCACCCACTAATCGGACGAGTGCTCGATATCTTGATCAACGTTAAGAAGCTATGCTTATCTATTTCAGCTCTCGCGCGATATCTGCTGTCTTGTTTCGTTTGCCTCATTTTACGCGCGAGGCGGGTGAGAATGATGTCGGCTCGCGTCTCTGTCAAGAGGAGCAGAACGAATACAACATAGACGCCGCTGACACTACATAACGGGGTCACAAAACAGTAGACCTGAGGAACCCGAATGACTCACATGGCAGAAATCCATTGAATCCACCTCCAGCCTAGGTGGTTGTTGGATTCAATCCAACCTGCGAACAAGGGTCCAAGACCGCTAGAACCTATTGCGGCAATGGCAAACAGTGCCATGGGGAAGCCACGCCTGAGAGTATGAGCGACGTTCAACAATGGCAACTGGGAGACAATCACTCATCGGGCTTCCATATATCGGCGATGGTTCCTCCGACGAGAGTTGCACCTGTCGATCCGAACGAGCCGCTGAGGAAGCGAGCGACGATCACGGTTTGTATGTTCGGTGCTCTATTGGCTAGTTAGCGCAGCCACCGACGATCGTGTTATGAAGGTACTTGCAGGGCGGTCATGACGTGCATGAGCATGAAGGAGAAGGTGGACACGATGTAAATAGGGAAACGACCAAACTCTTCTGACAAGGAAGAGGTGAAGAGCGGAACAATGCCAAACCCAAGTGGGTATAAGCTAAGACCGACGGTGGCCGCAAAGTTGGAGCAATGGAGGTCCTCTACCATGGTCGGGACGCCCAGGGCGTAGGACGAGATTGCGGCGCCTTGAAAGGGTAATTGGTGTACGTAGCGGTGGAGACGGAGAAATACTGACCGGTGATGCCAGTGAAACCACAGGCAGTAATGGTGACAACCCATTTTTTGGCGCTGGAAAAATTTATTGGGTTGCGAGGATCAGCGTCCTCAAACTCGACCTGTGGTAGACGTCAGCGACGACGAGGAGCAAGGGAATGCATACCAAGAGGGTCGCGTCTGGGTCGTGTAGTGTGGACGGCTGCGTTGAAGGGGTTCCGAGAGACATCGTCGCGCACGACGACGGTGTTGGTGAGCAACGGGGATACTTATTTATAGTGGAGATGGACGTTCGCAGGGCATGATCAATTTTGACCCGGCGTGTTCGAATTGCGCTTTTAATCTTGCACCTCCCCGCGTTCCGGCCTAAATTCCGATCGCATCTGCGAATCCAGGTCGTCGTAAAGATCGGCCATCGAAGTCGTCGCCAATATTGAAGGGACCTGCAAAGAAATCTCGTTTGCGTTCGACCGGGCTCCGTACGTGGGGAGTGACTCCCATCCCGTCCCCGTATGTCCGATATGTCGCTTGTCAGTCACGGGCCGGTCCGCGCCGGATTTATATTTGGCTCTGTGTGGCAACACCCTTGGAATTAAACACACCACAACAACGCCGCGTCAATTTCGAAGCTCAGCGCTCAGAACGCGCGTCTTGAGTCCCCGCTGCGCTCGTCCTCGCAGTCATGGAACGGCTTTTTGACCAAGGAAAGGCATCCAGCGCGGACGTCTTCTCAGATCCATCCCACCGTATGTCTCAGCGTCCATCTGCTGTCAAATCCGGCGAAGGCCTTGGTTTTGAGGTGCTCGACTCCACCTTTGGCCTTCCCGTGAAGCCGGTCGTTACCTACGGGAAGTCATCCAAGGGCAAGTCCAGAGCTGCAGCAACTCATCTTCCCAAATCGCGGGGTGCACCTCCCCGCATCTCGGAAGACGAGAGTGACGACGAACTGTTGCTCTCCTCCCAGAACTCTATGGGGGGTGACGCGACTCCGTCCCCGAAACGCGTTGTAAAGGAAAAGAAACCAAACACCCCTTCAGACGACGAGGAAACAGTACGCGTCAACGGTCGCGTTCTCACTGCACACCCCGACTACAAGCCATCGTCTTACAATGCTGTGAAGGTTCTTCGGTTCAAGAGGAACAAGAAGAGCACCCCTGCTGGAGATACCGTAACGGAGGCACCACCACCGTCGTCATCCTTGGGCGACTCTCAGGACTTGTTCAAGCCTATATCAGACGATATTGAGATTCTCGATGACTCTCCGCCGGGTCGTCCATCGTCTTCGCGACCAAAGGCCTCTGAGACGCGTCGCACGAGCCCCAGTGGGACCCGTACTACAGCTCGTCGGGTCCCCGATACCAAGGATTCTTCCACTTCTAAACCACCCTCTTCAACCAAGGATGCCCCAGGAATACCCTCCAAACCTCGCCCACAGCCACGCGTCGTCATAAAATCTACCCCTCAGAAGCATGACAGCAGCCCAGAATCTACACCACGTCCCGCGGCACAGAGGCGTGATCTCCCACTACGTAGCAAAACGCCCGAACGACCCACCAACGCGAAGAAACGAGCTACCAAGAAACCAAGCGTTCCTTCATCATCACGTCGAGAACCACAAGAGTTCCCCATGACGTTACAGGCAAAAGAAAATGGTGCATGGAGCGGCGATGCCTCTTCCAGCAAGACTAAAAAGGCTGGTGTATCGCGCTCTGCAACGTTTGTCAATGCCCCCAAACCGATCACTCTCCCTTCTCCATTGAGATCGAAGCCTGTTTCCCGTGGAACTACCTTCCCTAATCTGTCACCTCTTTCTTCCCCCAAGGTCAAGGGTAAGGCACGTGCAAAGTCCCCTGAGAAGGTCGACTTGTCAGGCGCTTCGGGGAAGCGCAGTGGTCCTCAACCATTCCCCATGAGTTCTCAGATGCTTGCCGGTGTCGATCGGGGGTCCAGATCGCCCAGTATTCGTAGCCCCAAATCCACAAAGCGTACTTCGTCTGATGATAGCGGTGCCGAACAAGGACGCACTGCGAAAAAGCACAAAGACTCGTGTTCGGGGTACGACTTGATTCTGTGTCTCAGCACTGGTTACTTACTTATTTGCTGCCCCGTTTCTCTTCAGGGTACTAGATAAGTTTGACTACCTGCATGAGCCCATGGAAGACGACTCTAGTAAGCCGCTTCTAGATGACCCCCGTTTTTGCTCTCATACGAATCCCCGCATATAGTTGAGTTGGGTTACGCTCGAGACCCTTCAAAGATGTGTCCTTATTGTGACGAGGAATTACCTCCCCATCCCACTCCCTTTCTCCAACACTTGCTCGCGGCGGCACGCAAGAAGTCGGTTTCGGATCCACGGCCGAGAAATCGCGGTGCTTTGAAAGCACCATTGACCGTTTACATATCCGTTTGTCAACGACATCGCTTCGAATCGCACCAGCTGCCGATCGCGATTGAGAGAGGCTGGCCGAGGACGATCGACTTCACCAAGGTTCCAGCC
The DNA here is from genome assembly GCA_038093095.1 of Boletus insuetus. Lineage (NCBI taxonomy): Eukaryota > Fungi > Basidiomycota > Agaricomycetes > Boletales > Boletaceae > Boletus > Boletus insuetus. The sequence goes on along the minus strand of JBBPRQ010000762.1, from coordinate 4,025 downwards.
AGGGTGAAGAAGATGAAAAAAGAGCTGGAGGCTATCATCTTGGACGAGGACAATACCAGCGATATCGAGGACCTTGGCACTGACGATGGACACAGAGGGCCAAGGAGTAAAAGCGTTTTCTGGAGAGACGTGAAGAAAGAGGTGAAGAAGCAAGGCAGCCGCGCCGTGGTCGGTGTCAAGGGCCAATTCGCAAGTTTTGAAAAGACGCAACCGGGATAGTGCGTCGTTCCGTTATTTGTGATTTTCTCGGGGTGCTTATGACCGTGATAGCTATGGCGAGCAAGGCTCCGTCATCATACATCAGACCCTTTTTGATCTTTTTCCACCGTCGACATTCGACGCAACTCTCATTGCACCGCTTGCACCAGCCGAATTCATTCAACGCGTCCTTGTACCTGAGGCAGCTTGGCGGCTTATTGCACAGGATCTCTGCGTCGACATGGAAGATGCGATCGTCACTCTGCGTGACAGCGCACAATATGGCGTCGCCATGTTCCCAGACACGGGCGAAAACAAGCGTAAAGATGCCAACGGCGATGACGACGAGATGGGCGTCGCGGACCGGATCGTCATGGAACGAGCCCGAGTCCGGCGAAAGGAACTCGCAGAGGAAGAAAAGGTCGAAAAGAAGATGATGGAAGAAGAGCGCGCTGCACAGCGTGCCAAGGCACGGGAGAGTCGGTGGGAGAAGGCGGTGGAGCGGGCGCAGCTGGCCAGGCAGAACAAGACACGTGCGGACGGCAAGGTCGAAGCGGAGAGTGCGTCGGAGGTGTCGGATGCCAGTGCGACGCGCAGGACGCAGCGGGGGACGAGGCAGCGGTCTGTCGCGGATGACCCGGAATCGGATACCATGTCGGTGGACAGTTTGCAGAGCAAGCGGTCTGCACGTCTTCCAAAGAAGGGGGTACGAGACAGTAGGGGCAAGTCGGTCTGGGCGACACCGCAGCCAGACGGCTCGGATAGTGACTTGGTGGACGTCTTTGGCGACCCGAAACCCAAAGCGAACGTTCGCAGGAAGCAGACAAAGGAGTGGAGCATAGTGATTGATACGCGTGTCAAGACAAAGACTACTATATCACGGGAGCAGAAGAAGCCGTTTACCGGGTTTGCTGCGCTTGACAGTGATGGAGAGCGCGAAAACACTCCTCGACCCGCCGGACAGCGGACACTGACAACGAACACTGGGAGTGCTGCGGACACCTTACAGGCGCGCGCGTTACCATTGCAGGTGGCGAGAAACAGAACTGGTGCAAGGTAAGACGCGTGTCTCACAGCTGACCAACTCCTTCCTGACCATCCCGTCCCATGGCAGTATACCACCTGCTCGTGATGTCTGGACCCGGAGTCTAAGGACGAGCGTGGCCGATGATACAGATTCGGACGCGTCGAATGCGAGTCGGAGATCTCAGAGACTGGTTCGTCCTCCGATAAAGAAGGGTTCATCTTATTCCTGGCTATTCAGCGAGCCGGACTCACCTGGCTCAACTTGAACCAATTTAGAGAACCCGTTATTCATCATGATCATGTTGACGTGCATGCGTGCACCATTGCTATGTTAATACCCTATCGTATGGTTGGTTGGACGGTCTCGTCCATATTAGATCTCCCCAGCAGGTTATATTACATGCACAGTATGATAGTAAATCGCAGATATTACAGTACACTCGCTCATAATGCATGAGGTAGTCATGCATAAGTCTCGTTTTGCATGGACTTTTGGGTAAAACCACAGTGGTGCACGCAAAAAACAGTAGATTTTTGCATACTAGATACTGGGTGGTGTTAACGTCCCATTTATGCAATGTGAGATGGTCCGATGGTGGCGCTGAGCACGAACGAGTCGGAGTAACCATGATGAGATCCGAGTCTCCACAGTCCACAAACACAAGTGGAGTGGGTCACTGTGGGTGGCAGTACCACTGTGCATTCCAGTGTATCGTCCACAATTTTTTCTGAGCTGTATATAAAGAATGGAATTTGTTTTCTTCGAGCACATTCACATCCAATGCCTGCTGCACTCCAGACACGCAAACCGCGACCCAAACCCGCTCCATATCAGCCGAAGCCACGAGAAAAGGATTCGGGTCAGACCAGTGCTCCTGCGACTTCAGCCAAGTCTATCAAAACCAAGACATGCCGAGAGAACCTCACACTAAATGATTGGTTCACTGTTTTCGAATTCATCAACTCCCATCCTAACGTCCCCCAAGAACGTGTTGTTGAGCACTTCAAGACACTGCAAGAAGGTGCCCTGGAGTTCACGCAGTCCCTCGTGGGGAGCTGCGTCGGAAGGAATTGTTGAATGCGAAGCAGACGACGTTGGATGGCTTTTGGAAGTCGTAGTGACAGTAAATGTCACATTATGTCACACATTTGCATGCGCATACATCTCATTTTGCATGGGGAAATAGCCTGCGCAACTGCTATGCATTATGAGCGAGTGTACTGTACCGTAAGACGTGCATACCTTGTAGCAGTGTTCTTCGTTTGCGCCGTATAATATTTGATGGTCATCATCTGATATCTATCTAGCATTGAGGGTACATTATGACATATAGTGAGAGCGACCCCAGACAAGCAAGAACGACCGGCGCGCACACTGGACGACGCAGAGGCAAAGACAAAGACAGAGGTGTTACATAACGAAGAAACAAAGACATGGACATACATAGTAGTCATAGTGTATCTAATTGTGTTGTGATCCTCGCAGCTTTCTCATATGTGTCCAAAAATGCACTGTAACGCGATGGGGCTAAAGCACGAGTACTCCTCGACGCAAATCACCAGCCTCTTCACATGACATGTTCTCTTGCCACAATGCCATTCCACCAAAAGGATGTGGATTGGGTGTTTGCAAGAGCGATGTTGCTTCCCAAACGTCCTGTGGCCACTGTGCAGCATTAGCGGCGTCGTGACTTTGCATCCCGAATCCCCGAGTGTAGTCGGTCGCCAGCCCTGGCTGGCGTTTCACAAGTACACTGCAACTAGATTAGCATGACAGGATATGATGAGATGGACATACGTACCACAGGCAGCAAAGGGATGCTCAGACGCTCTAGGGACATCCATCATGATGGTCGACTCCATTCGACTAGAATGGTGACTTTGCCCTTGCAGAGCGTCAACGCAGAGTCGGGAGAGAATAGTAGCCAAAACTCACCAGGACAAAGGTCGCAAGAAAAGTATCGCGTTTTTGCTCTTGAAGGTTTTCTGCTTTTCAGTGTTTTTTTTTTTTCGCTTTTCGATGTTCTCCGACAGACGAGATGGATGAAAGTTGTTCGCAACGCCTGTAAAAATCTGGGATCAGCACTCGATGGTGGACGAGCAACTATCGTCATACGATAATGGTGGGTGACCATGAATGGTCTCTGCGTCAGTGCGTACAGAATCGATACGCTGCTTCAAAGCATTCGGCGATTCACTGATTGGCCGACCCCGTGTTATATCTTGGCACACTTTTGTCTACTACGATTCAAGGATCCTTGACTCCATGTTCACGCTGCGACCCACCATCGTCACTTCCGTCGTAGGTAAGGGTCAGGAGGCTTCGGTGGAATCGGTGGCTTGGTGGAGTCCAGATCTGCCACCCATCGTCGTCGCTTCCATCGTATGTAAGGGTCAGGAGGCTTCGGTGGAATCGGTGGCTTGGTGGAGTCCAGATCTACGACCCATCGTTGTCGCTTCCGTCGTAGGTAAGGGTCAGGAGGCTTCGGTGGAATCGATGGCTTGTCGGAGCTCTTAATCGTGGTCTGGACGTTGGGTCCTTCCTCCAGATCTGCGACCCACCGTCGTTGCTTCCATCGTAGGTAAAGGTCGGGAGGCTTTGGTGAAATCGGTGGAGAGGTCTCAATGGAAACACCTGATCCATCAAAAGCCTTCTGCAAGTGTAAACTTAGCTGATGGATAAACGAGAACGATGCAGGAGGAACGTACCCTCAGGACCAAGTCGATACACCCTGGGACCCTTCGAATGCGTCGGTCTTGACAATCTTCCTCGTGCACAGAGATTGTCTCGCACAGTGTGA